>CAJNSZ010003471.1:0-11114 GCA_905329745.1 Rotaria sp. Silwood2
AAGATCATGTCATATGAATCTGATAGAAAAAAAGTTATTCTTAGTATTGCAATCAAGAGAAATTATGGACAGCAGCTATTGAACATGTAGCAGAAAGCTTCGCTAAATTTCATCTGCATAAGTAGCCATTTAAAAATAACCTGTAGAAAATAATGATCGATATAGAAAAGATGAGTCGACAATTAACAAAATCGTTCTCCTCGATTGATGTATTTTTTCTTCTATTCACAGCTGTTGCACAAAGATTTTGGAATTTATTTTGTCACAACACTTTATGCTTTAGCCAGATCGTTTGATATTTTCAATGAGAACGCAAAAATCTATTGTTGAAAATAATCAATGTCTATTTTGGCACTAATAAGGTAGCCAATCAAGCTGTGTTGCAAGTAATTAATTTCACAATCAATTTTAAAAGTTTCAAATAGTATTAAGACACCAAGAAAAACAAAGAATAGGAAAAGATGTATAGGTGTGGTTGTTAGTATAGATGTTAAATTCATCCACACCCACACCCACAAGATTTGAAGTACTCTTCAAATAATATGTGTTTTTTTTTAGGAATAATTTCTGAAAATGAACAGCAACAACTTGCAATTATTTATCCGTAAAAAAGCTTATATAATAAGAAATTTAGCTTAAAATATAAAAGAAACTCAGAAGTTATAATTGAAATGTTGTCAAAACTTCAAATGCTTTTTTTGTCTTAAGCTAATAACAGAGTGTAGGAGAGTTGTAAATCCTAGGGAATTGTTATCTGTCAACAACAAGAACTTGTTTTTTTGTTTGTTTGTTTCATAAGACATATATATATCGAAGAAAAACACAATTTAGGATTTATTTTACTCTTTGTTTTCAGAAGTCTTTAAAAAAGAAACACTTAAAACTGTTTTATTATTGATTGAAACAAAAACATGATATCAGTATATTCTAGAGAAAATTCTAGTGTAACATATGTTGTATAATATTTCAAAAAAGTTCTATTGTATATATAGATTTCATATGAAGAATGTAGATATGAGTTTTTGTCCATCATAAATCTATTTTAAAATGTTCAATTTACATTCAATCTAATATTGGAAAATATATTTGATTAAAAAAAATTTCTATTCATCATTCAAAACAGATTTGTTGTTATTAAAATATATGTTCGTGTTATATAATAATAAGAAGAAGAAAAACTTAAATGAAATATCAATGATATATATACTTTGATCATATTATACGTGTATATATCTTCCTAAATTAACTTTCAATTATCTATTCAGAATATTTGTTGAATATATTTAAAATATTGAGAAAGTTAGTAAACGAACTTCTCATGTTTCTTTTGTAATATTTCTAAATTTATTACTTAGACTAATCTTGTTTAATTCAATAAAATAGATTTTTTCAGACTTGCAACTATTTAATAATAAAATCATAGATAATAGAATATGATTGTGCATTTTTGTTTATTTTACATATAAACTCATTATCTACATAAACTATTCGAACTCACACTGATACCTTCTTTTAATATACTAAGATTGGATCTTGAAAAAATTTTTTTCTGATAAAATCTAACTAAAATATTTGTCATAATTATTTTGTCAAGGATAATATAACATAGAAATAAAAAAAGAAAATATCAAACTTATGAATTGTACATGTAAATCGTGACGTAAAAAATTCTTTACAATAAATTGTACAAAATCTTGTGTTGTTTGAAAGAATTTATATTGTAACAAACAACGCTGATCTTTAAGAGAAAGTAAATTGAATAGTTCTTAATATAGAAAACAAGAAGAAACTTTCATTTATTTTCATATTGAGATGAATGATAAATTATTCAACAATTAGTCAATTATAGACAAATGTAGTATTTTTATCTTTTATTGAAGTTATTTTGTTTATTATTAAAATTTGTTTTTTCTTAGAAAGGATCTGCAATGAGAAAATACTTTCAAATGTCTTAATTCTGGATGAATGTAGATTTATTTGTATGTATTAAGAGAATCATACAGATATAGATACTTTATTTTGAACCATTAATTCAAAATGTCTATCAAATTTATCTTTGTTTTCGAAAAGACAAAAAAAAAATCATCGTTTACTCTTAAAGGTTGAAAGAAACAATGATAGAAAAATTGTTTTTTCTCTATAGGAAACATTGATTTACTATATTATTTTTAAGTTTATGTGCATTCATATGAAATGAGTTCTTTGAAAAAAAATTGAGCATTGAGTATTGGTAATTGCAAAAAAATATCTTTTAGTCATCATATACCTTTGTCATTCAGATGGAGCTACTTTTTTTTTATTGATATTATCTTTGTAATGGTATTTTAAATGTTTCAGTTTAAAATTTTGTGAGTAAAACTTTTAAATTTATCAAAAAGTCTTTGAAGATCTTCTCTCATTAATTAATCGAATTTTACAGAAATTCTATAGGATGTAAATGTGGAAATGGATGAGATGAAGACTAAAAGTCACACACACACACACACACACATCTTCAGTAAGATTGGATAATCCTTCAGTTGATCCAAGAGGAATTCTTTGGAACATGATTCTTTTATTATCTGGTGTTAGTTGGAGATTTGTTTTTATGGTTTGATCTCTTGTCCATTTATTAATTGAAGAAACATGTTTCAAATCAAGTGAATATATTTGGAAATTATCTCGATTTTCCATAACGAATGAGATTGAACTAAAAATAAGTTTTTTCTTGTATTGAATTATATAAAAGTTCATCAATTAGAAAAAGAAGAACGGCAATATTTGTTGTCAACAATGGCATATCATTTCTATTATTAATCTTAAATATGATATGATCGATATTTAATTATAATAATTATTCATGTTTTAATTAATAACAGCATAATAAAGAGGAATATAATTTCCTATTCGAATAGATTTGACTTAATCTGATTCAACTGAATATAAATAAATATTTTGTTCAGCTTTTAAATTAGATTTGAATAGATGTCAAAAAAACGAAAATATGTGACGCAGAATTATTTTTCATTAAAAAGACAAATCATTTTCCACTAGGTGATCATTGAAATTTGATAATTACAAAAAAAATTATTTTTAATCAGTTTTTTTTTGTATTAATAAGTAAAATAATTGAAAAATGTATTCAATGTCAAATTTGATTTTGATTCGACTATTTAAAACAAAATAAATAATGAAACAAATATCAAAAATAATTTCATTGTAATTATTTCAATCTGAAATAAAATCTTTTGTTTTGGCAAGATATTATTATTTTATGTCAATATAATCAAAAAACGGTTCAGCCTGTTGTATATTGAATTCAATTAAGTATGATACAAGCTCAAATAATAATATCTGTAATGATGTGAGTACCATATGTTCTATCACTGACGCGTGGAACGAGATAAATATGATTTTATGTGTATTACGTTATGGCAAATAATCATAAGATACATATAACAAAGGGATATACTAACCATGCATAGTTTAAAGACAAAAAAAAAACAAGACTAGTCAATCGCAGCAGAGTCTCGTGTAATATATCATCGTGCTTGGGTTAACAAATAGTAATATCAAACCATGTCAATACATGTTAAGAAGAAAAACATCACATTGTACAGCAGCAAACCAATTGTAACTAAATACTTATAAGTTCAAAATAAAAACTGAAAACCTCTCAATAATGGACACTTATGGTCGGTTCCGATGATAATCATATTAGAGAGAGTTTACTGTATTTGGTTATTTGTAATGAAATTTTTAAAAGTTTTTTTCTCGATTCCTTTCGATTCAACATCTTTTAAATTTGTCTTAATTTAAATTCTGAAAAAAAGCTGAGCTGAACTCATCTCTATATCACAGTACCAATGTTTCTTCGATCAATCAAAACAAAATACAGTAAGAATCTCAAATTATGTTATATTCTAACTAGGAATTCATTAAAACAGATTGGTTATATTGTTTAACATACATCAGCAAGCACAATATGCTTACTCAAAAGCAGTTATGTACTTGTTCGCACCGATTGAAAAAAAGAGAAGCAACTGATTAAATAAAATGCGCTTTATACTAATCGCATCCAAGAAATAAAGAAAATTTTTCATTTATGCATTAGTATATCATACTCACTTTGTCGGTGCCAAGAAGTATATTTTACTACGATGAACAACGTAGTTTTCTATTTATACTTCAATTAACTGTTCTAGAATTTTCTACTGGAAGATTCTCGAACATTCTGAAGAATAATCCAGAAATCGCTTAGATTTTTTAATAGATAAATTACACATTTTCTCTCTCTCTCTCTCTCTACGGATAATTTTTCTTTATAAAAAATTCATGTGTCTCTCTTCATTTTTCATTAAAATAGAGTTTGAAAGATATTCCAAGCCGGAAATAACAGTATATATACTATAAATGATGTGCTACAAGATATTAGTGATAGGAGCTCCTAAGTTAGTTTCTATAAGGTAAAACAAGAGAAAAGAAAAAAGAAAATAGGGGGTGTTATAGATCATTTTTCGACCTACTGTAGTTTTCAGAAAAACAAAAATGCATTTCAAAGTTATAAGATCTTCCTTAATGAATTGCTCTTGTTCGAAAAAGTGGGCTGAAGATACTCACTGCACTCAATTTTCTCTCCAATAACAATGATCAAATGTTAATATCCATTTTTCTTTTGTAAAATAAACATTTTAAATGCAGTCTAATGAATTACAAAAAAACAAAAACTTTCTATTTCCATCTTAATGTTCTGTGTAAGAAGATGATTTATGTCAACATTGCAAGATAAGATACATTTATTTAGCCTACCTGGACAAACTATTGGATGACGCATAAAGAATGATGGTCTCAGTATTTCATCAAAATCTCTTTTAGTTTTGATTTCTTACACTTAATTTTTTTCCAAAAGATTCCTGGTAAAATTTCCTAAAAGAATTTATAATGATGTTTGATCTCAATTTTCAATATGAAAAATTCAACTATAGTCTATTTCAAAGTTAAATAGCCGTGGGTATTTTTTTGAATAACTTGAGATTGGCTCCGGTGATATAGCTCGGGATTTCATTATTGGAAAGAGTGAGCTCTGAAACTTCTATCTACATAACATTTACTAGAACCAAAGACATTTTTTCAAACTGTGTTTGTCCATCGTTATATTTTTATTAGTTTTTATGATAACCTAATCTGAAAATATACCAAATGGTCCTGTATATATAGTATAACGTCAACACTTCTATTATGTCTAAATGATCTCTTTCGTCAACACGATCATTTTAAATTACAGTAATTTTACAGCATATGCTAAGGCAGTTTAGGATAAAATTTGGTAGTTTGGAAAAATATCTTTTGTTCTAGTGAATGTTGTATGCATAGACGCCTCAGAGCTCTACTCTTTCCAATGCAAAAACTCCGAGGTCGGGAACTTGAGCCAATAAAAAGTTATTCACAAATGCTCACAGGAATTTAACTATGAAATGAACGATAGTGTAGAATTCTGCAATATGTAGTCAAATTTTTTTTTAAATTAGAAATCATTGAAATTCTGATGTAACAACAATGGAAAAGTGTTGAGGATTATTCTAAGATCTTGTTTAAAGACTGCGAAAAGCTTTGACATTTCATGATTACACGTTTCTCTCAGGATTTATAGTTTCCTGGACGAATTGCTGATTTTAAGTCTAGCTATTAACTATGGAGGAGGACGTGGGTGCGCGTGTTGATGTATCAATTTTTGAACAGTCTCACTCCACACTCACACCCTAAAAGTGCCGTCAGATCAATGAGTCTCGTGACTCCAGCAAAATGTGAATATGGCTATGTTGAGGGTATGAGTGTAGATTGATAAGAAATTTACACCAAGATCCACATCCATGTCCACTCGTTCTTTATTATGTTCATCTGTTACATTAAACTTGCATTTCACTATAGTCTCACGCAATGAACGAAGAGACGACTATTGAGCGAAAAGAACTAACAGAAAAAAAAGAAAGAAATAACAGACTTAGTTTTTTTTTATTAATCATCTCTTATGCTAATAAAAGTACGCTTGTTCATAATGCTTTGTTATAGAATAACACGTGACCGCTAAGCAGACATGACTAAAGAAAAAAAGAAATAACGGACGTTCTCTGTCAGTAGTTATCTTATACATCAGTCAAAGTGCATTAGGCCATAACGCTGCAGAACAAAGGAATATATTTCTCGTCAGATTTAGTACTGTGATACATATATAGCCTATTTGTTTTTTGGTTATTTAGTATCGCTTAAATCATCAACATGACTTCAACAGTTTCACGTCGGAAGTCAATAGCATCTTTAGTATCATTCGATCTGGATCAACATGAATCAACAAAACGTGTGAAAATAGCCAGAATAGATGAATTTAATGTAAGTTATGCGATTTTTGAGTCTCGAAAATGTGAGCTTGAGAGATTATCTGATATTTAGAAAGTCTATTGCAGACTAAGTTCCTCTTAAATGTTTAAAATACTCATTTTCCATTCATTAACTATTTATTTATCGATTCTCTGAAAAATCTCGTATATAATATCATTAATGTTTGTATCAATCGATCAGGTTGAGCTCTGTTTTAGTAATCGATTAACCATGAAAATTGATACAAATCGATAAATTACTATTCTAAAAAATATTCGAAGTACGAATAACATCATCATAATACGATCTATTCAGATGAATTTTATTGATGAAACTACTTACTAATAATCCGATGACATTTATAACTCTGTTTTGACTTTATATTCTTAGATCGGTACATTTCAATCAAAGTTGAAATTCGAAGATCTACCAAATGAATTATTGTTCTACATATGTCAATTTATACCACTCATTGATTTACAACGTGCCTTCTACAATTTGAATTTACGTATAAATAAAATTTTATATTCAAAAAAATTTAAATTGGATTTATCAATGTTATCAATGTTTAAATATGCATTTGACTATTACTGTTCCAATCAGCAACCATTTATATCTCAAATTTATAGTTTGAAGTTATGTGACGAATATGATCGTGTAACATGGTTCAATCAACATATTGATATGAGTCTTTTCAACAATTTGAGAATATTAACTATTTCGCAACCATCCATAGAAAATCTTGGTATTCATTTATATCTATCTGAAGTTTGAAATAAGAAATTTGACTTTCTACTTTAGATAAAATATTATCGAAATTGCATGTGTTAACGAACTTGTCTTACTTGAATATTTATGATGCATTGATACAATCTCCCTATATAACAACAGCATTATTTTCGATTCGTTCATTAAAACGTTTGATTTTATATTCATTTAATCCTATTCTATTTCATTTTAATGATAATACTATTCAACCATGGACTGAACTTGAATATTTAAAATTGAATAGTTGCTATATGAGGAATTTCTTGGAATTGGTCAAATATGTTGGCAAAAATGTTCAACGAATGGCAGTATCGATAGTTTATGAACATCGCAAGGATCCAACCCCAATTGATAAAAAAATAATTGATAATTTGCTTTATGGTGATAGATTTCAATTATCCAGTAAGAGAAACTTCGTTTTAGAACAATTTATAATTTACGAATGACCTACTCCTGTCATTGCAAGATACATATTGATTACTAAAAGACTTCGTTCTATGATAAATATCATTCTTAAGTACTTGTAGAAAAAGAATAGTGTATTTGTACTAAGGAAATGAATAATCTGGAAGAAATGTGAACTTATTTTGTATTCGATTGAAATATAAACTGTAGTATATGAAGATATTTTATGTTCAAATTGCCAAATATGCAAACGAGCAAAACTATATCAACTTGTGGACCGATGCAAATCATGCGAAAGTCACGTTTTTTTTTTGTGTACTCAAAAATTTCATACACTAGAATTGATCAGTATGTCCGTCCGTTTACACGATAACTTTCGAAAGGAGAATCAGTTCATTATGAAATTTTCTACATAGTTCAGTCTTAAAAATGTCTCGGTCGAGAGAAGAACGATGAGAAGGATCCGTCAAGAAATGACTGAGTTATAGAAAAAATTGTCATTACTGACAAGACCAACCCTGAAACGGGGGAGTTAAGGGGATTTTTTCAAAAAAAAAACATTTTTTTTTCAGAATTCTTCACAATAGATATAAATCGACTCAGTTTTTAATGCTGATTCCGAATTTGATATTAGTTTTGAACCAAATCGTAGCTTTCTAAGAAAACATTCCCTGAAAAAGGTCTAAAAACTGCATGGAGAAATCCAATAGTCTCGATATATCTCTGTTAATAAAAAACAAAGTGAATATATCTGTTCGTCTTTTGAAGTATACATAACAGTCGGATTTAAATCCGAGGTTTTCACATTTATTTATGGAAAATTTGACGATGAATCATGTGTCAAAATATGTAGTTAAAAAAAGTGTAGAAACAAGAAATTCAAGCTGAAAATCCTAAAGATTACGATTATTTATGTGTCAGTTATTATTATAATCTTCTAATAGATATTTCATATAAAACATTTACTTGATGGATTGAACTAGAATTATTGTTGTAAGAGAATAATATACAATGCTTATTCATAGACGTGTGTCTTAACATTTATAGTAAGATGACGTAGTGTTGCGGTGTGAGGAATCTCTGATACAATGCGAATTTCGTTGACAAATAGAAACAAGGAAATTGTATCATTTGACGTGCCTTCTTCATCTCCGATGTCACTACTATGATTGTCTTCTGCTTGTTCTTAAATAAATTAAGTATATTTGTGTTTTAGTATTTTTAAATCGTCTTGAAATATCATTTGATTATTTATCATTAACGGACTTTCATCTCGTCCTAAAATTATTTCCCAATCTAAAACATTTAACATTTTTAACGTGGACTTCTGATTTGAACTTTGCTTCATCAACAATATGGCATGATTTTATTTCCAAAAACCTATTAAAATTAGAAGAACTTCAATTCTATATACGAGTCACTGGTAAGTTCCATGTTATTCAGTGTTCATCCGTACATATAAATTGTAACACTTTTTTTTTTATTTGAGGTCATGTTGTTCAACAATGTCCGTCACCTTTACTCATTCAATCATTCGAAAATAATGATTACAAATGGATAAACGATCCTGTTATTATGAATTACAATCATGCTCCTAAAATAGCTTTTTTAGAAATTTATACTTATTCACAAGCTGCATGTGATGAAAGATATAGTGTACAGTTTTATGGCACGGAAAAGTTTATGACTAGAAAATATAATATGATTGATATAAATGAAAATGTAAGAATATTGAAAGTTACATTAAATGATAATAATGTAGAAATGGGATTGAAAAATCGAGACAGAACAAATTATCCAAAAGTAAAAACGATAGTAGTTCATTCACAATTGACAACAATACCAATAGAAAATGATTCGATGAACAGGTATGAATAATAATTTATTTAAGAAACATTTTCTACTTTTATTCTCAAATCTAAGTATGATCAGAAAAGAAATATTTCTATCAATTTCAATTGACATTAATGAAAAAATATTGGGTTTGAATCTGTGAATATTATTCCCATTTTTGAAAGATTGTTTCACGAAAAAAACATTTTCATATTGGCTTAATCGTTTTTCTTTAGTTTGATCTGTTCTGATCTAATGAATTCTACTCTTGATTTATCAAAAATCATTGAACTCTATTTTACCACATATGCGTCGACAAATTTCAATTATCCATCAAGAACATTAGTGTATTGTCTTCTCAATAAAATGCCTAATGTCTGTAAACTTACTCTATCCTACAACTATCTATTGGATTTGTTCAATTCATCAATTGTTGTTGAAATATTAACAAAGCAGATTCGAATTCTGTCCATTAATTTTAATAGTGATCCACCATTACTGGAAGATATAATCAGAATCTTGAATACATTCTCAACAAATTTAATGTTTCTAAAGATGAACGTTCAAATGGATTTTCCAGTCGACAAATTTTACGATATTTTGGCATCAATATTTGATACTAAATATATCAAATTATGTTATTTTATATTAACACTACAAACACAACAAGACTCACCACAATCATTCAATACAGAATTTAAATTATGGCTGAAACAACGTTTGACTGCCTTGATTACTAATGATCGAAAAGAATCGACTACAATCGAATATAATATTAGAGACCAAGAATTTGCCGTTTCTTTTTGAGTGCAAGAAACATGTCAGGATTTTTCTTTCAAACCAGAAATACTTTCAAATAAACTCTATATGTTAAACTTAGTTAAGAATCAGTCATTCATTAGTTTTTAAAATAAATATAGATGTAGATATTCGACATTAGCTCGAATGTACATGGACAATACTAATATTAACTTGAAATTTCGGGTAAACTCATGATAGTACATTCCATGTTTTTGTAAAACGAACGATCTTACATATGTTTTTGCAGAGTTTTTCTGTAATAAAAATTGGAACTTTTTTATGTCTGATAATCACCGACATTGCAGATGTGATTAGAAACGAATCTTAATGGTTTGTCTTTGGAAGACACTAATACAATCTAAGCAAATCAACGAGTACTGTTTAAATTGTATTATTCCGATTTTGGAGAGTAATTTTATTTAAATAATTTAAGGATTGGATGCATTTTTCAATGAAATTTTCGTCTGGATTCAGTTGATCGAAAATTATACTGAAAAAGTTTTTGTAACATTTTCGAACTTTGTCATAATCATTCATTTTTGTACTTGTTGACCCTATTTATTCGTAGCTTGTTACTTGAAATTTTTAATCAGAATTGAGTTTTTCGAATACCTAATTTATACACGAGTATAGAATTCGATAATGATTGGTCTATATCTTCTATAAATTTCTTTTTCGGCTTTGAAGCACATGAATTGAATATGAAAATGAGCTGTATTTTTATAAACTTGCGGCAATAATAATAAAAGTTCAAATAATTATTGATCTTCTGAAGCTTTTACTGATATTTCCCATAAATATTGCAGCGACTTCTTGAAGGATATAGATGTGGGTGAAGAGTGTTAGGTTCCGTACTTTATTTATTTAAAATAATATAGAAGAACCTAAACTGTTCACAAAAAGATGGAAAAAAGGAAAAAACAAATAATAACAAAAACAATAGATAGACCTTA
>CAJNSZ010003472.1:0-11112 GCA_905329745.1 Rotaria sp. Silwood2
ACTGAACAAGATGAGGTATTTTTCAAGTCCCGAACATGACATACAGAGACCCAGAAGTTTTAAAAACCAAAAATGGAAAACCTGAGCTTTGGGGTATTTGGTAAAAAATGTGCTGCTAAATCTTCGGTGCCATTTTTTTTAAAAGCCTATCTTGTAGAGAAAAAAATCTCTACAAGGTGCACTACAGTTGATAGTTTTGGAAGGTCAGGAAAGTGCTTAGAAATACAAAAGACTGAGAAGGATCACTGTGGTCAAAAAATAAAAATTCCAAAAATTAATTTTACTTGACTTTTCGATAATCGATAAAGATGAAACTAAGATAATTGAGGGAGGAGGTGACCTGTAGAGACGTTTTGGAATAGGTTTTAATGAGTTTTATTGAAAGAAAATTATGAAGTTTTTTTGTTGCGCATGTAGTGTCGTTTTGCCGATATTTCCGATGATGAAGAGGGTCGTTTGGGAGATGCTGCGCTTTCGAGTTGGTCTATATTGTAAGCTTTGTTGCGGAGTTGTCGCCGTTGAACCACCTCGTCGATGGCTTGCTCTTCTTTGAATGCTTCAACATCGTCATTGTCCCAGTCTTCGATTTTGATGTTCTTTTGTCGACTTGATTTGAGCCGCGAGAAATAACTACGAATTTGACTGACTTTAAAAAATTCATTATTTGAAAAGGCGAAGACACCTTTGTTTTTCAAACATTCCATTTCGGCGCCTACGGCTTCCAGTTTCCATCGTGTATTATTTTTGATTCCGTCCTTGAACTTACCAGTCAAATACTCGATCTGCTTCGAAGTGAGTCTTGTGACTTTTCGGACTTTCGGAAGTGCCCATCCATCGGTTAAGTTGGTTGTAATTGAGTCTAGACTGCGAATAGTGGTGGCGTTTTGAAGAACAACCGAGACGAGTTCTCTTTGCCCGATTCTCTCGAGTTTCGAAACGTAAATCTGGATCCCGGTGCCGCGTAATAAAGGGCGTTCTGGAAGAAGCTGATGTTTTCCGGTAGCGAGATGGTTGACGAGATTTCCGGGGTTCAAAAACTTCTTCACACACCCTTCTTCATAACAGTCGAAGAGACGACTGACATTGGTATCCTTACCCATATCAAGAGATTGTTTTGACAGATCACGTTGTTTGTTCTTGGACTGAGTTGTTGCAAACAGAACGATCTTGTTGGTTGGTCTATCCCTACATACAATTGGGTGTGGGTGTAGCTGTGTGTGGGTGTGGGATGTGGGTGTGGGTGTGGGGTGTGGGTGTGGGGTGTGGGTGTGGGTGTGGGTGTGTGGGTATATGTTCTCTTCACTCACATCCACACGTACCCCACCTACACCTACACTGACACCCACTCGCGCCACACCCACCCCCTTGAAGACATTCAATTAATTCAGAATAAATTCCAAATTAAAATAATAACAAGGATGCGGTGTCCGTGTGAGTGTGTGGGATGTGGATGTGAGTGTAGGTGTGGGCGAGTATCGATATGAGTGACTGTGGGTAGGGGTAGGTGTGGGTGTGGGTATTGATTCTGTTGAAGAGAAGATCCATAAATCAACGCACACCCACATCCTGCGTTATCATAGTTAATACGGTAAAGAATAGTGAAAAACAGTTGCTTGGTTTTTTTAAAAACTTATATCAGGTATGTCATTTCTTATTGAAACTTGAAAATTAGAAGTTTTGGGGTTCATGGCAATGATATGAATGTTGATGTAGAAACAATTGACCAAATATCACACAACGAATGAAAAGGACGGAGAATAATTTATTTTGATTTCTGATTATGATGCACAAGTTTTTTTATTACGCTGAAAACATTATTAATTGATTGAGCATGAAAACTTACGTATATGAGAGAAATTTGACTTTGGTTCTAGCTTCTCTGATGAAGAGACAGGGGACAATTAGGAAGAATAACATGAAAATAAGGAAAAACTGAATTCTTTTGAACTTTTCAGTATGATGCACAACTATTTTCACTTTCAAAATATCATCAACCAGATGAATATGAAAATTTACACATCTGGGAGAAATTTGACTTTGGTTGTAGCTTCTCTCATGAAGAAGTAAAAGTTAAAATATGACATATAGCAGAAAAAGAACGGAAATTAACCCTTCCCCCTGTGCTCTAAATATGAGACAAATTCATTGTGTAAAGCTAATTTTCTATTCATCTTCAATTAGAACATATAGTATGACGAATATATTGTCCATTTTTGAGAAGTTCTTAGGTTCTGAAGGATGAATAGGAGGCTCAATATTGAAATTTTAACTGCAAAGGTTAACTTGAAATTGAAAGCTTTTCCAGCTAAGAGAGTGTTTTAGAATCTTATTAATAACAATATTCTTAATCAGCATACTTGAATCTATAAATCAAAATACATCTCGTTAGAATCTCAAAAACAATAAAATTTCTCGACATGAAAAAACCTCTAAAATATAATCAGGATCCATACATAAGTTTATTCCAATAAAGATTGCACGATCTGGTTGGGGTAAAAGATATGACCTTATCCGCCCTCGTCCTTCATTAGACTACAGATCTTGCGTTGTTTCAGCAACTATGAAATACACTTTTTTTTACGTTGTTTTCTTTCTTTTTTTGTGTATTTTTCTTAGAATATTCTTTTTCTCTTGTGATGCTGCTCGATGAGAATATAACATGAGCTATTTTTAACCGATAGCAGTATGTATATACACGAGCACCATATCCTCAACTAAATGAAGATAGTATAGAAATGAATAATCTATTGTCATGTAGTAAGCATAAGTAATAACCAAGGATCCAAATTAGTTTTGATATGAATTGTATTATTTAACCAAAGAATGTCCCATTACAATGAATATCAAATATCTATAAGAAAGTGACTTAGAATTTTTATCTGTTTGATTAACATGTATATTTCCAATTCATGTTCTTGCCTCAATGAAATAGTTAGATTAAATTACTGTCCTTGACTTACATAGCTTAAATTGCTAGTTCTCTCTGTTCTAAGGCTGAACCCATAAATATTGTACATCTCTTATCGAAGAAATCTTAAGTAGTATGGCCACAATGTATTCTTCTTTTAAATAAAGAAATGAATCTTCTTCGTTTAGTGACTAGAAGAATATGCACTTACTATAATACAAAAGAAGTACATTTTAAATAAAAAATTAAATATAAATTGCATATTAGAACTTTGTTTACAATCTAAGAAAAAAATATTGCTTCTTCGATGATTCTAATCATTTTTATATAATTAGCTTAAGTCAAATATGAGTATTGCTACAAGAGACATATTTTAACTAATAAAACCCATTCTCAAAGAGTTAATACCATGTTGTCACTGAAAGAAACATATCTCTAATTATAAATATACGTCATTATAAACAAGAAACGCGTCAAAATGTTACCCACTTCTTTAAGTAGATAATGCATTATCAAGACTCATATTCATTCCTGTCATTTTGCCACTTCGATAGTACTGTGTATGATACTTTTGCGCAAAGTGAATTCTTTTTCTATGTCATGAATGTGATATTAACAAATCATGAATGAAAAATTATGAGAGAAACAAAAGTTAAAGTTATTCACAAGTAAAGACGAGAGAATATAAATTATGTTTTATTTAAAAATTAAAAAGCAATTGTAGACAAAGTCAATATCCTACTGATACGGAGGAAGGAAGCAAACTTTCAAAGAGTAAATTTTGACATTGATAGTTTCATATAGATGACATATAAAAGATATTTTACAGTTTTTGACTACATTGTAATTAGGTAATCTATTATTCAGTAAACGCCATGAAATTCACTGATTAAGGTAAGATTGAAGAAAGTAGTAATGTTTATGTGTATGGAAATTATATGGAAATTAGAAGTTTTATATAACGAAACTGTTTTTTTTTCTTCATTTTCATACTATATGCATCTCTTCATGCGTCAAATAATTAACATCTGATTGTCTTCTATTAAAATAAAGGTTAAATTGCTTGGTTTGTTAGATTCATGGAATTTATTGCCTCAGGTATGTCGACTTATGATCAATTTCTTTTTTGATTTAGTGATTTGCTTACAAATACTATCAAAATTGTAGTGTTCTTTTTCAAGAACTGATCATCTTTCGGTTTTAACGATGACGTAGTGTAAATCTTCCTGAACAAAAGACTTCTTTTTCCATAAAAGACAAAGAAATATAAATACACCTGAGTTGTTTAGATAAGCAAAACTTTCACATTTCTTATTTTCTTTTAGGCAGTATTGAAGTATCCTGATTTTTTTCCCAACCGATTGAATTACAAATTCAAATATTGTACTTTGACATAAGCGATATCGACGTATTTTATCTATTATTCAATTATCACCAACACGACTTATGAAACTGTCTTCTACATAACACTGAAAAATTTATTTCAAATGATAGAAAAGTTGTAGCGTAGCAGTTTATAACTAACTTGAGTTTGTTAAATTAATGAAAATATATGACGTCTTTTATCGATTTCTGAGGAAACTGAAAATATAGTAGATATAAAGAGCACAGTGGTAAAAGAGACAAACATACTCTATATATATGAAAAACTTTCCATACTTTGTAAGCTATGGAAAGAAGAACAATATATAAGGTTCTCATAGCCAACTCATTCTGAATCTCATGTTTAGTCGATATATTCACGAACTCTTCTAAATTTAAATGTCACTGTAATAATATTATTGATTGTTGCATTCAGTCAAAACACAGAAATAGTGATAAAATAACGAAAAGAACTTGCAAGGAAGAGATACACACAATAGATGACAAAAAAATCTCTCAAAAGACAAATAAACAAGAGTAAAAAGAGGGAATATCGTAGCTATGTACTAAAGCAGAATGACAGCTATTTTTGTTATGAAAATTCATTATGATATCTTAAACAAGTCTTGCCTAGAAATTAGTAATGATTCTTATGCGAACAACATTAACTAAAAAAGAATATGTACCGAGTTTTCTTTTTATCATGAGACTTCGTTTCAGGGAATATAAGGAAAACCTACGCTTCTCTCGGAACTCAGATGGAAGAGCCACTTTAATGAGAACACATATTCCATGAAAATGTTTCGTGAATCTTTTGCGTAACTGAACCAGCTGGTACGCAACGACCAGGATAAGAGTGCGATGAAAGGAATAATACAAAGTGATCTGACAGTGCGTGTGATAAAGTTACTCATAAGAGCCTCCATGAATGCAAGTTGTGAAAAATGATCCGAATGATGCTTTGATCTGCATATGTGATGAAATTAGTGACATTTTCGTATCACGTTCGTGACCAACAACAACATCGAAAACTTTACAGCACAGAATGAAGGATATCCCACGCATCATGGAGTTACTCAGTTTTGGATGGCTTAATTCTAGTGTTCCATGTGACCACCGTGATTGTGATTAATATTTTTTTTCAATCTTGACCGTATGCTGCATTATATGTATTTCTGAACATACCGTTAGTTTTTTGTTGATAAAGATATAGTAGATAATACGGATACATGATTCATACAATGCGTAATAAGGATATAGAAGGTATAGCGGCATTATGAGAATCATAACTTACACGTAATCTTACACACGTCAGCGCAGCAGATGAGGGTACTGCAAAAGTACTTCCAAGATTTATAACATAAAGAGAACTCAAATCACAAACGTCAGCGCACGAAACAAGGATCCGATGGAATGGATAAAAGCAAAGCAATTGAAAATAATTTAATGACAACTGTATATTTATAATATTTTAGAATAGACCACAGAGACTAGAAAAGTTATCGTTCTAATAAGAAAATTGATTGTTCTAGAGATATGGTCTACGAATGATAAGGAATTATTTTACAGAATAATTGAAAAATAAAGATGAAAGTAAACTATCAGAAAACATGAGTATACGTTTTCTTTTTGGAAAAGTTTCTTGACGTATTTTTCAGTGTCTATATTATACCATCACTACTTTACATTGGAGTTTCATTTGTAAGCACAAAACATATGGCTGGTAATCCATTAGTTTTTCAAATCAGAAAAAAAATAATAAAAAGCAAAAACTTGGTTTTTAAACAACAAAGATAATAAATAATTTCTATTTGAAAAACATATATCAGCCAAGATCAATAAATCTTTATGTGTAGAAAATAAAGATAACTGAAGCTTACACTTAGGGTGTGGGTGTGGGTGTGGGTGTCCTTCTTCTCTTTCCACACCCACGCTCACACCCACACCCACACCCACACCCATAAATGAAATGCACACAAAACATTTTGTCGACCACCTGTATAAATTTGAAGAAAGTGAATTACAGGTTTTTATAGTATAAGTGTGCTATAACAGAAAATTTCTTTGTTAGGATACAGATATAGAAGTGTTGAATTAAAAGTCTTTTGTATATTTATTGAAAAATGATTAGATTTCGCTTTTGATATATTTTAAGTCTTCTTATATGTTGTGTAGATCTACGATTACCATAATTGTTGATAAGCCTTTTGAGTGAGTGTTTCGTATATATTTAATGTCTCTTATACTTCCTATAACTCCTATATCGAGCTACTCTTTATGTCCCTTAAACTAGTATTTGTTCAGTTCCCACGGAAAGTGCTAGAAAAATTATCATCAATGAAAGACTTAGTTTCGTCTAAGATAATGCTTCAAAATGTTTAATATATTTTTATTTATATTGTATACTTATTTAAAATCTTCTTTGTCGAATTTGCATCTCACCTTCGTCTTCTCAAATTAATTAATCTGATGGTAATGGAAATAGATCAGATAATATAAGTTTATTGAAATTAAAAATTGAGAATAAAACGGAATAGTTAAATTATTTGATAAATACATGTTACGGTTTTAAGCATTCTGTGTAAAATTTTTGTATAATGCCTTTTTGTGTACTCAAAAAGTGAGTACACTCTAGAATCGGTCAGTGTGTCCGGCCGTTTACACAATAACTTTTGAAAGAAGAGTCCAATCGCGATGAAATTTTCTACACAGTTTAGTCTTAACAATGTCTCGGTCGAGTTCGAAGATGAGAATGATTGCCCAAGCCCTTCCTGAGTTATTGCAAAAATAGTCATTTTCCCCTATGCTTCCCTATGAGAAGATAGACCCTTCTCTGTTTTCGTAAAAAACTTTTCCTATCATAGTCAACTAAAACACCAACTATTATATACCATTCGATAGAGAATTTCACGAGCTACAAAATGGTATATAAAGCAGTAAAAATTTGAGCTCAAACTTTTGGGCCAAGGAAAGGGTTTTTTGAGAAAATAGCGATATTTTATAAAGGTTGGCGAAAGCAAATCGGGGTCGAGGAATCTGAATCTGAAGTCAGATGTTGCAAATTTTGAACTCCATTTTTTGGGTCAAAGGAAGGATTTTTTAAGAAAACAACGATATTTTATAAAGGTTGGCGAAAGTAAATCGGGGTCGGTGAATCCGAATTTCAAGTCAGATTTCGAAAATTCTGAACAAAAGTCGTTGGGTTAAGGAATCGTTTCTTCACTTTTTGAAGTACACATAACACTCGGATATAAATCCGATGTTTCCACATTTATTTTTATAAAATTCAGCTACTGAAAAGTAGTATTAGTTATATAATTATTTAAACTAGGTAGTATGTTAATGCATTTCTAGAAAAATAAATTTCATTTCAATCAATGGAAACAACTGAGAGTCGTCTTGTAAAGTTTGGTATTCTAATATCACTTCAACCGCCTTCAATCATTTGTTATTTGGCTTCAATTCATCATATTGTATCCAATCGACGTGCAAGAGATGCACTTCATAATCATGGCCCATTGGTCTTACTTTTCGTTGGTTTATTTACTATCATCTTCGATCTTTCCATGATTCTTGATTTCTTACGTACTGGTGTTGTTACTCCAAGTACTTATTCCTACTGTCGTATGTGGGCTTTCTTCGATATGCTTCTTTATGCACTTGTTTGCATATTGATGCTATGGATATCAATCGAACGACATATACTTATTTTTCATCAACGACAATGGCTTGATACACAAAGAAAGCGTTACTTCGTACACTATCTTCCACTTATTCTTATTTTCGGGTATCTCACAGCATTCTATATATATGGCGGTTTTATTTATCCATGTGAAAATAAATTTGACTATCATGTAGTACTTTGTGGTAGTTTATGCTTTGCTTTTGCCGATCCTGTACTTGGTCTCTACGATCAATTCGCCAATTCACTGATTCCAATTGTGCTCATAGTTATTGTGAATCTAGGATTATGGATTCGCATTGTCTGGCAAAAACATTACCGAGTTAGACAACCCATGGAATGGCGACAACATCGCAAAATGATTGTACAATTTGTTCCTGTAGCATTTCTATACATGTCTGGTTATCTAACATACGGATTTCTTCAATGTTATCATATGATTCATGGTCCGACGGATCTTAGTACATTTATTCAACAAGTATATTTTTTCCATCTATTTTATCTCGTCGGTTTATTACATCCATTTGTTTGTCTGATTGGTATGCCTGAAGTCTATCGAAAATGGCTCCCTAAACGAAATCGACATATTACTCCTACAGCTTTGAATCCAACTAATGGAGTGGCTAAGTTAATAACAACTCATTTATAATTTTGGCTGATAGTTGACTATGGGACTATACAACATATTCATGGCAAATAATTGGCAACAAACAGAAGTTTCTAATTGTTGTAATTCATCTTATTTCTTTAAAACAAAAGTAGTGTTTCACTCTTTTCAACATTGATTATTACAATCAAAAGCATCACTACAGCATGTCTAATTCAAAAACGAAATAAAACAGTACATATATAAAGTATTGGGATATATTTTCGGATGTCTAGTCTACCTAATGAGACCTTGAGTAGTAAATGAAAACAAAGTTTGACTGGGTCCAAAACATATTCTCATGAATTAATTCCAAGTATTCCAATTGAACCGAAAACAAAATTCGATCCAAAATTAAATCTTACTTTCGATAGAAAATTTTTTCTCTCTCCATGTATTAGTTACTCTCTTCTATGAATTTAGAAATACCTAAATATAATAAGTATTAAAATATATATCATATTGTAAGAATACAAATGACTGCATTTGTATTCTTGCTGAACGAAAGTAAACAAATCTTTTAGAAGAAAAAAAAAGAAAATTTCGTCAACGAAAAGTAAACCATTTCTTTCAAAACAAAAGTCAAAGCACAAACTGCCG
Source organism: Rotaria sp. Silwood2 (assembly GCA_905329745.1). Lineage (NCBI taxonomy): Eukaryota > Metazoa > Rotifera > Eurotatoria > Philodinida > Philodinidae > Rotaria > Rotaria sp. Silwood2. The sequence continues at coordinate 9,199 of CAJNSZ010003472.1, forward strand.
TCAAATACAGAAAATATTTCCAGTGATAGAACGACTGAAATGAAGATCTTTTCTATTAAATCAAATGTTAAAATAACTATTTAGTAATTGTGGATCATAATGATCATGCAATACTAATTGAATGTAAGATATTCTTAAATTATTTAGTGAGATTTTATGACAAATTTGTTAAATACAGAATATGGATTATTCATTATTTAAATAAATGTTTTATTAGCACTGAATTCATTGGTCGAATAATTATATTCGGAGAAGATGAGTTAAAGATGAAAAAAAAACAACTGAAATGTACGAAGAAGAAAGTTTTTTTTCTAGTAGTGTTTAGAACCGATTTTTTGTTCTTCAATGTTTACACATTAATTGTATGTAGGTCATATTACTTCTATTGTTATCAAAGAAAATATTAACGTTCTTCTTCTGTAAATTTAGCTTATCATTCTCTTTTGATACAACAAAAAAAAACACTGATGATATTATTCTCATATTATTCATTTTGTCTTCTTAGGTACACTTTATGTTATAAAAAAACTAAAACTGCGAAGAGTATCATATATGTTTTTCATAATATTGCTATTTTTTTTATTAAATGTTATCGAATCTAAAAAAAACAAGTGTTCAATTCACACTCAGAAAAAGAAGCATCTTCATCAATTCGACATAGAAATGGTCTTTTCGAAACTAGACATCTTAAATCGACTGTAGAGAAATACAAGAGTGAATATCAAAACTCAAAAAGTGAATGGGCTCGAAATATAGTATATCAATCTTCATTTGTTGCCGTAACAACGCACGATCGAGATGTGATTGTATCTGAATATGAGTACAGTCCAATAGCTGGCTTGTGTATTGCTCATGTAACACCTGAAAATGTGGTTATATGGAATCATACTTATGATTTAACACCTCAATCATCAATCGTTATCGTTCATCAATATTTAGAATCTATCAGGTGGGGTGCAGGCGTGGGTGTGGGTGTGAATGAAATTCAGATACTCACATCCACATACACACCCTAATTGCGTAAAATAGTTTTGAATAATTTCATTAGTCACAATGGAAATAATGACTTCATTGAATAAAGATTAATACAAAAAAATTGTAACAGAAATGTTCAAACTGATAAAAATTGCGTATAAATAAGTGCAGTAACTACTTCAAACTATTGATAAAATAATGAGTGAATTTGTTTATCTCTGTGATTTTTTTTTGTCTTGAAAATCTCATTATTTTTGGCATGTTCGAAATATAATAGATATATCAACTCGAAAAGTAACTTGCTTTGTTGTCTTTTAGTACATCTGCCAATTTTTGTGCTCTGCTATCACTAATTTGATTTTCACTAAGAAATAATCGGATGAGATTCTATCTGAAAAAGTGAACATGTAAATGATGCTCAAAAAATAATTAAAACTATATTTCATCTCTCTTCTTTTCTGATCGATTTATGAATATGAATGATTATTAAGAGAATAATTTATGGAAAAAAGATGACAATAATAAAATCTTAAATATCAATTAGAGGAAGATATTCTAGATTAATTATTGACGTTAAATTTCTCTAATGACACACATTTAACTATAGATACAAAACATCGTATTGTCATAGAAAGAAAAATCAATCAAATAAAAGAAATTTACACTTAATCTTTTAAATTCGCCTAATTCGTCATGAACAATGAGATCCAAGTGCTTTGAGATATGACACTATTTTGATATTGTTGACCTTTTTGATATATGCAAGATACAAGAGTGCTGACGATTCATTCCTAAATAAAATATTAACTGCTATTCTAACGAGGGAACCACCCGAGGTGATACCTCCCGTTTTCATTCATTCATATCTCATTTAGTCGAGTATATTGAGGTAGTAAAAACCCTAACGGAATTTCTCCCCAATCCTCTGCCTTCAAAAAT
>CAJNSZ010003473.1:0-11111 GCA_905329745.1 Rotaria sp. Silwood2
GTGTGGGGGTGGGTGGGGGGGGGGGTGTGGGTGTGGGTGTGGGTGTGGGTGTGGGTGTGGGTGTGGGTGTGGGTGTGGGTGTGGGTGTGGGTGTGGGTGTGGGTGTGAGTGGGTGTGTGGGTGTGGGTGTGGGTATGAGTGAAGAAGCAACATACACCCACACCCACACCCACACCCACACCCACACACCCACACCTACACCTACACCCACACACCCATACCCACACCCACACACCCACACCCACACCCACACCAACACCCACACACCCACACACCCACAACCACACCCACACCCACACACCCACACCCACACCCACACCCTCAACTTTCTCTTATAATTAGACATATGAAATCATCTCGATATGAATATCGAATATTATAGTTCATAATTGAATCTATCCATAACTTTCAAAAGAAAGTACTTTATGAAAATGATTTCTATAGTCAAAAGATTCTTCACCGACATGTTGATACTCAGCATGTGAATCTATAGAAAACAACATGTTATTTATTTAGGAGAAAATTATCAAATCTTTTACATTGAAAACCAAAAAAAATCACCTGTTCACAAAAGAAAGAATTTCCTTTTTCTTTGCTTTGAGCTAGAATCTTTGCATGTACATCCAAATGAAGTGAAAGATCAAAGAACAAAAAAAAACAAAAAACAAAAAAGCTATCGATACGATTTTATCTAATAACACGAACATAGTTTGATAAACTATATGCTTACAGTTGTTCCTAAAGAGTAAAGTTCGTCTAATTGACGTCTGAAATCATCGAAAGAAGATAAGTGACTTAAATTGTTTATCCAATGTAATAAATCAGAATAAATTTGATTTTTCTGTTCCAAATTTTTCCACAATATTAACGATCTCGATACTTTTTCAAGAGAATGTGGTAATTGTTCAATGGCATTCACCTCAACTTGAATATTTTCATTAATCATATATATTATACAGTGAGGGGTCAAAAAAGCATGTACATTTTTGTTTTTACGCATAAACGAATAATAAGGATACTCTGAAATTTTCTCTGCCACCGAACCTTGTAGAACTTTTTTCGCTGATCATTTTGATGAAAAAAATTTTTGATTTTCATAGAGTAATGACGATGTTATAGTCAAAATACTAAACACTGTAACATAAAGTAGGGAAAAAAGTTTAGCACACTTTTAGTATTTGGCTAATTTTTACGTTATTTCACAACATCTGAAAGATGCTCTATATACCATTCGACGTAGAATTTAATGGGCTACATTTTGGTAACAAGCATTTATACTCATATTGCAGTTAATTAATTAATTAATGGTTAATTAATAATTAATAATAATTAGCAATTAATTAATAAAATTTTGATTTATTTTTAAATTCCAACTCTTTCATATGAAAGAGCATAAAAAACTGAACAAAACTCTACATATGAGAGAAAATTTTCAGAGTATCCTTATTATTCGTTTATGCGTAAAAACAAAAATGTACAGGCTTTTTTGACCCCTCACTGTAACATTTAATGCACATTTTAAATCAAATGTTCGTTCATAATCATAACATGCTGAATCTTGTTCATTCAAAATTGATTCAGAATAAACAGTTAATAATTTATAACTAGCATACCCAGGTCTATGGATACGGCTATTTGTATTTTCACCGTAATTTGCTTCATACGCACCGTAAACGGACCGTATTTTCTCGTAATCATGGGCACAGTAATACGGCACCGTATACGAGGCCGTATTTTCACAGTATACAGCCGTATACGGGGCGTAATCTAATTATGATAGGGCCGTGTTTCTCTGCCAGATATTACGGCCGTATACGGTCCGTTTATGCGTCGTAAGGTAACCGTAAACGGTCGTTTACGGACCCTATCATTTGACCTGGGTATGTAACTGCTCCCGCAATTGGTAATTTTTTTTCGTTTCAGACATTTCATATTTAAATGCAAAACCAAAGTCAATTAATTTTAAATGTTTTTCAGCATAATCCAACATCAAATTTTGTGGACGTATATCACGATGAATAATATGAGAATCATATAAAAATTTAATTATATCAATAAGTTGTTTCAATTGACTTAATGTTAATGATTTGATATCTTTTAATTCATTATTAAATATTAAAAATCGATCTGTATATAAAGATAAACAAGTTATGCGGAGAATTATGTATTATTTCAATGATTGTCAAATAAAGATTGTCACTATGAAATTCATTTCATTTTAAATTTATAGTAGATTAGACATATATATACAGGGTGTTCCAAAAGTCCCGTCGAAAACTTAATTCAAATATATCTCATACAACTCAAGTGATTTAATTGATTTTTTATACTATGTTAGTGTGTTCTTTAAAGTTTTATTTCGTATATTTTCAGATAAATATCTGTGCCTATAAGCATTAGAATTAAAATAGTTTTATTAATGGCCAAATTTGAGTTACCTATCGTTATGAAAGGAAAAATACAAGTCGAATTTGGCATAGAAACGCCAGACATAGACTGTACTATTGATGCTTTTCAAGGCTTTGCAAAATGAGCATAGTAGTAAATAGATAACGATCTGAAAGACCTTCAAAAATTACAGAAGAGAAAATACGCGAAGTTTATGAGAATTGTGAAAATATGCCACTATCGAGTGTTCGGGTTGTTGCAATAGCCTGCTTCATTCTATGAACAATAGCAGGTCGAATTATCACTGAATATCAACTAATGAACCCATACGGGATGTGATTTGTCGTACAACTTCATGAAGAATATTCGCAAGATCGAGTTGAAGTTATATCACTTTGATCCACACGTTAGAAAATAACCACAATCAGGAGAGCTCTGTTTTTTCAGACAAAGACTCTTTTCATTTAAATTGCTTATCGATAAATATAAAGTGAACACCTATGTGTATAAGATATATATAAAGATTTGGTTGTATTCAAAATAAGGGCCGATACAGAAAAGAAATTAATTCGAAAATAAATTTCCTACAATATTTTTTTAAAGATTTCAAAAACGATAGATTTATGTATTTCTGTTGCGCGTAACCGTTTTGAACATTTGTTATAAACTGAATTATGTGAAATAAAACTTTAAAGGACATACTAGCATATTATAAAATCAATTAAATCGCTTGAGTTGTATAAGAGTTATTTAAATTAACTTTCCGTCCGGACTTTTGGAACACCCTGTATAATCTCGATTGTGTTTTTAAATAAGTAATTCAATAAAATCTTCTATTTAAAAGATATTTTATCTAATCTATTATCTAGAAACATTGAAAATTATTCAATTAGAATCATATCACCCCGGAGCGGTTTTGAAGGGTACGTTCTCGGTGAATAAAATTTTATTCACCGAGAACGTACCCTTCAAAACCGGTCCGGGGTGATATGTTTAGATTTATATGAAAGCTAAAGTGATAAAAAATAATTTTAAAACATTCTTTTTCTATATTTTACATTTCTTGATATAGTTAACGATTTTATTGAAAATATTTACTAACTCATAGAGAATTTTATGTTTGAGATTTTGTTGAAAAAACTATTGGTCCATTATAAAACAATACTTTTTTTAGCTTTAACATATGTTTGTAATTATGAATAATGATATTGAAAAATAAGATATGAAATAAATCTTAAGACATTATTTAATGTTTGAGAATGAATATCAAAAACTAATTCAATCATTTGAATTTTTTTATGAAAAAAAATACCTATTTAATAATTGATTTTGAATAATTTAATTGTTTTTCATGATTTATCACTTTTCAAATGAAATTTGTTTTTCTATGAAACACAAAATGTGATGAATATCATAAAATAAAAGAATAAATATTATGACAGCTAAGAAAATTACCAACTCATATGTAACAAGACTTCGTATAAGATGAAACGGAAAAAAAAATAATCTCATCCTGTGGGATAGCTCAAAAGAAAAAATGTTTATATTTCATGAGGATTGTTGATATGTAATTTTTCTAGTTAATAAGAAAGATTTATGATGATGAGAAAATAGGTTTAAAATAAAAAATATCATTAGAAATAAAATATGTTTATATCAATCAATCTAACACGACAATATTCAAGAAAATAATGTATAGAATCATTTTCAAAATGTATAGTCTTTCATTTTAGATTCATAACAACACTATCTATAGACGTTGAAATATAAGAACAGGATTTTACAGAAAATAAATTTTAGTTTGAAAATTAATGATTCATAAGAAAATTAAATTATTCCAAATCAATTATTAAATAGATATTTTTTCATAAAAAAAATTCAATTAATTGATTTTGGTTTTTGATATTTGTTTTCAAACATTAAATAATGTCTTAAGATTTATTTCATATCTTATTTTTCAATATCATTATTCATAATTACAAACATATGTTAAAGCTAAAAAAAGTATTGTTTTATAATGGATCAATAGTTTTTTCAACAAAATCTCAAACATAAAGTTCTCTATGAGTTAGTAAATATGTTCAATAAAATGGTTAACTATATCATGAAATACAAAATATAAAAAAACAAAAAAAAAAGAAATTTTTTATTTTTCAAAATAATCTTTAACCATTTTGTTTTTGAGTATAAAAATAAACTTTTATCTTTATGACTTATCTTTATATGAAGATATTAATATATTTTGAGCGTTATCTCAAAGAAATCTTCTATTATTATATGGCAACACAATAGAAAAAACAATCTTATCAATAGAATTTCTCTGAATAAAAAGATAAGATGATGATGAAAGTTTCTTTTCTGACACTACTTATCTAAGAATAAATAAACATTAAAAACATCAGTTTAACATATGAGATTGAACAGAATTCATCTCATAGATTTTTTCAAAGATATGCATTACATTCTATTAAATAATCACAAAAATTTACTACAAAATCGATAAGAAAATGATTATAGAAAAATTGAACTTTAATAAAAAAACAAAAAAAAATAATTTTTTTTTTTATTCAAACAACTTGATAGTTTATTGAAAATAAAAAGTCAAGTCATTTTCATTGAGTTTGTACTTAATAATGTCTTACTATTACTCAATATTATAGAAGGTTTCTATTCTGAATTGTTCAATATTTTGTTTAATCAATCTTGAACTTTTATTTTTGTTTATTCCAACAGTTTCTATTAATATAAAATCAAAATATTTTTATATCAAATATCATTATGTAAATCATTGTATATTACTAAATTAGTTAATCTAATGATATAAATCGAATATTAATATTAATGTTCTATTTTCCATTTGAAAAAAAAAGGTAGTTCACTATTTTTCGAATAACTTTTGATAGAAACAAGTTAGAGAGCTGTGGTTTTCATCATTCGGAAGAGCAATGTCGGAAATATCGACTGGTATAAAACTCATTAAAACGAAACGTACTTTTTTACGGGTAGTTTTGGATCAACATTTTTTCCTTTGAATATTTTGATCATTTTTTGACAATAATCTCAACTCAAATTATGTCAAAATGTAGATCAAATCATCCTGTTTTCTCTAGATAATCATCACATATTGTTTTTTAAAATCCACTTAGAATAGGAGGTTGAGAAATACTGAAATATATGATAATTTTGTAGCAAAAAAAGGATGATTTGAGCTATATTTTGACATAATTTAAATTGAGATTATTATCAAAAAATGATCAAAATATTCAAAGGAAAAAATCTTGAGCTATAAAATAAAAAAAGCAAGTATCATCTTAATAAGTTCTATACCAGTCAACATTCTCGACATTGCTGTATCAAATGGTGAAAACCACAGCTCTCTATCTTGTTCTTATCAAAAGTTATTCGAAAAATAGTGAGCTACCTTTTCTTTTGAAATGGACAGTAGTTGCACTATTATTATATGTTATCGGTAACATTTCTTATAATACCCATGTTTTATCAAATTTTGACTAATCTTCTTATTGTAAGAACAAAAAAAAACATTTTGTTTTATTATTCGATTAAATTTAAAATGACGAAATTCTTTTTGTTTTCTTTTATTATCAATCATTATTGTTTTTTTGTTTTTAAACAAACATCTTATGAGTTATCATTCTCATTAATTTCTATTTTATTTCAATCTATATGTATCATCATCTACAAAAACATCATATATTGATATCAAATTAAAATTTTAAATAATCTTATTATTTCATTTTCTTGTATTTATCTAAATATAAATAAAAGCAAACTTATGTAATTTTGTTTCTCTTCTTTTATTAACTATAAAATTCTAAGAAAAATGACTTTCATCATCAACGGATTGGACTTTTCACAGATTTTTCTTCTAACTTATTTAATATCTGATTAATAGAAAAAACATTTGTTTCATTCGAAGTATTTTCCTTGAAAATTAAAAATCTTCTATTCATTTATCTATATTGATCAGTAATTTTTTTTATATGCCGATTCATTCAAACAAATCTCATTGAAGAACTACGAATTCTACAGTTTTAGGATATCATTAAATCTTATTTCTTCATTTTATAACAATAAACAAAAACAATCCTCTATTTTTTCGATAAACTTTGAACATGTAGAAAATGTTAAGAAAAAAGTCAATAGACAAATATTACCTTCAGGTGAATATTGTAGAATATCTTGAAAAAATAAACTAAATTTATTTGAATCATTTAATTTTTTTAATTCTTTTGTTATTGTAACTTCATTTACAAAATATTCACTATATAAACTACTTTTAGATATTTTAATTACACATTGATCTATATCATCATTTAAAGAATTATTATCATTTTTTACCAACAAATAAACCATTGAAGTTAAACCATTTCCCAATTTTTTTCTTATATTATATTTATCCTGAAATAAATTATCACTAGGATTTATGTTTAATGTTGTATATTCATAAAATTCGTCATTCATTGTTAAAAAGTTTATAAATATTTTCCAAGTAACTTCATTTAAATGTTTATTTTTCCATTCTTCATTTGTTATCATCATATCACTAGATAATGATTCTTTAGAATATTCATTAAACATATCTAAATCTTGACTTTTATAAAAATTATATGATTCTTTCCATTCACCTTTTTTTTTCAAAATAAAAAAAACTTATTTGTTTGCCGTTAGTTAAAAAATTATACATTTTTTTACGATTTTGTATAACTGATAGTAAATGTAAATAGTGTAATAATTGTCCAATTGATGCTTCTGACGAAACGTCAGATTTCTTAAATTCACCAACACAAACAATAAAATCTTGTAAACATTCATCTTCTCGATCAGTGCCGTTATTAACATTTTTAAGTAGAAAACAACAATCAGGACGAAATTTGTTAATAACACTATGTGATGCATGTGTATCTAAATATTTCAACAAGGTACGATCATTAAATGCATTTAATAAATTCAATACAAAATCTTGAAATGTCGATTTAATTTGCTGTTCGTTTGTATTTGACATTGATGAAACATTATTGATATATATTCGAATAAGTTCTATAGTATTCTCATTTAAATAATTATTATCATTTAATACATTATTAATATCAAATGACTGAAGATGATCGAGTACTAATAAATTATAAAAAGCACCATGGTCTGATAATATCGTTAAAATATTAATCATTGATGATGAAGATAGTTCCTGTGTTATTTTCATTCGTTTTGTTTTTATTAGTTCAATTTCTCTATCTAATTCGTTTTGTTTTCTTTTTTCTTTTTCGATAGCTAATCGACATTGTTCAATTTCTAATTTTAACCATAATATATCTTTATTTTCGTAAGTATCATCACTTGCAGCAATTCTTCAATATATATAATTATTATATTTCTTATCTATAAACGAAAGAAAAAAAATATGAGAACAAAGATAGTGGAACTAAAGTTGAGATTGAAAAAAGCTACACATACTCACTTTTTGAGTAAAACCTGATTGGTAAATATATTTCTAATTTAGATAATTGAAGAGAATATTTTCAATAAAATAATTTATATTTTATCTAGATGAGTTTTAATTTTGTGAAACTCACATATGTTTTCAAAGAAAATAAGAATGAGTGTAAGTTTTAAATCGAAGCTTTTGCGGCTTCTCCTCTCGTCCTCCCCATTCCAGATACTTAACAACGAGAGCTCTCCATTATAGGCAACCGCCAACGACAGATTTTAGTAACGGGGATTAAAGACGTTGAGCAAAATTAATAACAAGGCTTACAAGATTCCATAACATAAAATCTTTCGTGAAATTTTGATTGCTATACTACGTTATTCAATATTCTAAGTAAAGAAATATCTGATTTTGCGCAGACGAACGATTATAATCATCTAATCAAAAATCATCTGTTGATGTGATAGAATTGTTATATGATCAAAACGAAAACAGCAAATTAATTAATTTCTAAGTTTCGAAAATAATCAATATTAATCTGTCTAAGTTTATAGACATAGATAATATATTGTTGAGATCTGCAGTAGATATAAAGAATATGCACAACAAGCGTATTTGTTCATTAAGTTAACAGTTTGATTAATAATAATAATAAATTATGAAAGTGAAAAATAAAATAGAATAGATATTAAACAAATAGTGACAAGACAAATAATAGAACAAAGAGTGCCTCTCAATAACAAAAGAAAACAAATTTTCTGTTTGAAATTTAGAAATAAAGTAGACAGTATTTTCTGGTAATCGATTATTACTGGAAAAGAACTATAGTCTTTTAAAGATTTCAATCTTTGCGAATGTTATATTAGTTTAATAAGACTAAAAGATATGTGAGTTTCATATTTCAGCTCCAATGGGACTGCACTAACAAGCTTTTCTTTCAAATTAAACTGAACATATTTGTGTAGAGAATTATAAAATATTTTTTCGCTATGATCTTAAGTTAAATTTGAAAGAAAAATTAAAATGAATGAGAAAAGTTATAAAATTATTTAATGAAAAATATTTCCGCGATATACAATTTTTATATTAAAATGTAATTATTTCAAGAATAAGTAGCCCACCAATCAGTTCAAATATCGAAGTTGTTTAAAAAATTAGCGATGGAAATATGTTCTTAATATTAATATAATCTAAAAAACAAAATTCATATAGTGAGATAATGCGAATAAAAAAATATATGTATAAAGTAAATAAAATGTATTTTTATAATTAGAAAATGCAGAATTTTTCAAAAGTAATTCAACACAAAAAAAAAGAAAAGCATATCTATAACTTTTAGAAACATTTTCTAAATTAGTTAAAATAATTTCTTTAAATAAATTAAGTTTTAATTCTATGATTAAATTTTTTGAATTTTAAAATGTTGATTGAATTGATTGTAGTAAATAATAAGATTAAGTTTTCTTTAAAGAAAAAAAAATCCTTCTCTTCAAAATACATTATGATTGAAAGTCTAACTACCATCATATTAATCTTACTTACCTTATAGATAAAACAATACTTATACGAAGTTCCTATTTATAGAAATATTATACAATAGCACGATTAAAAATGATTGTCTACTATTGATTTAATTCTCAATTCGAATTATGTTTTAAAACACTGTAGCAATCGTAGATACGAATACAACTAAAATTGCCATATACAATAAAATAAATGTGGAAACCTCGGATTTAAATCCGAAAGTTATGTGTACTTCAAAAAGTGAATTAGGCAGATGAGTCATCATAGAACGTGTGGACATCAAAATTATCCTGGCAAACCTTTTCTATAAACACTTGAATTCTATTGGCTACTGCTCAACCAATAGGATTTAGGACCGAATACAGCTCAGATTTGAACTCTTCGTCTTGACTTACCCTAAGAAAATCGTTTTTCCTATAACTCGATTTGTATTGGTCCCTGCTCAACCAATGGTATTTCGAGGCAAGTGGGGCGCAGATTCGAGTTCTCCGCCCCAGAAAACCTCGAAGTACCATCTCTGTGATCGAAAGATAGAGCTCTAATTGTAGATCAATCAGAGCGTGGACAAACAGAGAACCAATTTCCGTTTAATTATCTTTGCATTGGGTGAGTTAGCCTTCTTTTTTTTAATGTTTTATATACTATTTTGCAGCTCGTAAAATTCTCTATCGAATAGTATATAATAGTTGAGGTTTTATTTGACTATAATAGGAAAAGTTGTTCACGAAAGCGCGAAGGGGTCGATTTTCGCATAGGAAGGCATAGGGAAAAATGACTATTTTTGCAATAACTCAGGACCGGCTAGACAAATCATTCTCATCTTCGAACCCGACCGAGATATTCTTGAGATTAATCTGTGTAGAAAATTCTATCGTGATCTGACTCTCCTTTCAAAAGTTATCGTGTAAACGGCCGGCCAGCCGGCCGTTCACACTGACCGATTCTAGAATGTACTCACATTTTGAGTACACAAAAAGAACTTTAAAATCATTAAAAATAAATAAATAAATAAATTAGAGAATAACTCTTTTTAATCTCTTATTGATAATTTAATATTTTTATTATTATAAATAATATGTAATAGTTGTGACAATATTTCACATCGAATTACATATACTTTTCATAAACAATGTCGATTGATATATTAAATTCATTTGTAAACGAAAATTTCAATTAAACATATAAAGAAATAAATTTAAAAAAAGCGATTTAGAATGAAATAGTAAAGACAAACTTACATATTTTACTGGTTAGAGATATATTAACACAAAATTAGAAATAATTGATGATATACAAAAACAACCTAAAAATAGTAACATTCTTCCCATATAAAATATGAGTTATTATTGAATGAATCAAGTGAAGCTATAAAAACTATGATATGACATGAATATGTACATCAAGAAAATCAAGCAATTTTAGAAAAAGACTCATGAACAAAAGTAATTATGTCAAGTCATTATGTTTACTCCATTGATTGAAAATATTATTTTCAAATCTTTATCGTGAAAGACAATTCAAGTAAAAAAAAAACAAATATTCGTCGTTTTCTAACTTGTTTATGAACTAGATGTTAGATAGGTGTAACAAATTATGTGAAATATACGGCATTTCTTCTGTGCGCATATGTACATGTCAGCGTCCAAACTGAGATTACGTCCAATCTCAGATTGGCCTAGGCGAATGTCGGATCCGACATTGGACGCGTCCAATCTCGGATTGACGCAATTCTGTTCACTAAAATATCAATTAC
>CAJNSZ010003474.1:0-11108 GCA_905329745.1 Rotaria sp. Silwood2
TTTCCAAGGAGAGGGGGGGGGGGGGGAGATAAAGGGTTAAGAAAACGTAGAAAAATTACAGTTCAGTGTTGTCAAGTTTCTCAACGATTTTACTTCATTTAGAGTCTGGGTGTTAGACATAATCAAAATCGACTAAATAACTACATACAAAGATTGACCGAATCTGTACTCTGACTCCAATATTCGGACTGTCATATTTGACGAGATTTCTAGAATTCGGATAAACCACAAGAGAGTGAAAACTAGTAACTTAAATGAAAGAAATAGTATAAAACAATGCTCTTCCTACAGCTTTGGTCATTCTTTCAGTGTACTTTGCTACCTTCGAGCACATGCTGAATTCAACATCAAACAAAAATTTGAAAGCATTAGTTAATTCAAAGGCTCGAAATTACTCATTTCGCCAAAAATTCGTGTTTCAATATTTCGGTCTTAATTTTGCTCACTTTTAATGAAAAGTGAACATTCGAAAATGAAGATAATTAACATGACACTTTGTACGAATTGATCTATGCAATGTATTTTTCGAATGCTTGTCTCCGAGTAATGTATAAGTGCGTCTTAATTCTAAGATTTGCCTTAGTAATGTCAAAGATTGAGAGAGATTTCTGTTTTAATTGATGAAACACCTGAATCCGAGTGTTTTGTAATTCAACGTATTAACGAATCTGTGAATTATGCTGGCGAGAACAATAATTCAGTAGTTGATGAGAGGAACACAGTGAAGATCGCCGTGGGACGTTTGACCTACTCCATTGACACGAACAGATTTGTGGACTCGCATTGTGACGATGCTCCTTAACAGTACTGCCAATCTTCTCTAGGGCAGTACTGCGCCAGAAGAATACTTGTCGCTCAAAACGAAATCTTTTCATTGCATGGGCAGATGCGACATTATTTTGACATTGGAGAACAGTGACTTGTTTTTTCAGGAAATAGAAAAAACGCCATGCCATCCCCGTAAATGTGGGTTATGACATGAAATTTGAAACATATCAAGAAAAATCAACGTAGATGACCGTGAAATTCGAAGAGAAGGAATGATAAAGAAACAGCGTTCAAGAAAGAATCCCAAATGATACTCTTGCAATTTGGCACACACATTGCTTGAAAGAGTTCTGTCAAATTTCATTTAGCGTTTCGTCTGTCCATCTGGAAAGTTTCTTCCCTATTCTTTGGCAAGCGCTTCATCATTTTCCATAGGAAAATAAAAGTATTCTTAACTCATATGTTTCAAAGAAGCACTACAAGCCAACATTCTGAGGAAAATAATCTTTGGGTATTGGATACTTGAAACTTTTATTTGGAAAATTCAAATTATTTTGCAGATTCTCGACTGCGTAACTTAATCTTCATTGAATGCACGAAAGCAGAACAGTCTGAAAGACCAACATATATGCCTATAGGAGCTCCAGCAGTCAGTTAGTTTTAGGAGGCCCAATGCTTTCTTTTCAAGCAAATGTAACACTTTGCTTTTACTCATGACTTCAAATACACTGAATTGTTCTCATCTTCGACTAATCTTTTTGCAAACACTTCGGAGCAATCAAACCTAGATGCTTTCATGCCTAACTTGATCATAGCTTGCGGGAGTTACCAGAAATTTGCCAATAAGACTTTCGCCCGTTTACTGTTCTCGCATTGGCACATTGGCAAATTTCTACTGGACTTGCGCCAGTAAATTTTTCAGATATATGGCGGTTGAAAAATAATAGTGGCATTCATCAGAGAGATCAGTAACAAATACATGCTAATTCAATCACGCACAGTACAATTACATAATACTACCCAGATCAAGCATCTTACATCAAGTCTTATTGTAAGACTCTTCATATTATATGGTACCATAAGATTTTTCGTAATCTTACAGTATGATCTGGTAGGACAACAAGATCAGTCAAGTATCGTACAATACGAATTGATATAAGATGTCAGAGACGATGAAGTCCTGCACGATTTTTCTTACGGTCTTACAGGACTGGATAAGATCAGATTCATAATCTTGTCTAATCTTCTTATCTGATTGTTTGATCTAGGTAAGCGTGATTTTCATGTGTCATGCAGAATATAAATGTCTCACTTGAACGAATAAAAAGCTACTCCACTCTTCTTAAGAAACGCACTGGATATTCGTCAGTATATCTTTTGGAAATCCTCGAATTGACAAATTTTTGGAACCCCGAGTGAGCGCGTTACTGCAGTACTTTTCAAATACTTCCTCGATGAAACAATAGATCTCGAAGTAATTTTGCCACACAGAAAGCCTTAAGTGTCCTCTATGAATTGTACTGTAATAATTATATTTGTAATTGAAGTACCCGCAGAAACTTTGGAAATTTTTACAATACCCTAAAGAACAAGGGTGTCTTTTATGTGAGTGTATTATAGGCAATTATTTTCATTACAAAATGCGAAGCACAAGAGTGATCAATAAGAAATTCATAGAAAAGAAGAAAAACTATGTTATATACACTTTTATAACGAATTCCCAGATTCTACGCTTTACCGTTGTGTAGAAATTCCTATCGAAAATGGAAAAAACGTCAGTGCGTTACCTGCGGGAAAGCCCAACTCGATTTCTTCCTGTTTCGATTAATAAGTTCCGTAATTTTTTTTCGCAGCCCTTCACTCACATTCTGATCAGAAATGTGTAATTCGACGATTGTCTATATAAATGGAAAAGCATTTGAATAAGGACAGTTTAGATTTAATTATGCTTCTCACTGTGTTCTGCTCGAGGACATTAGCAATATGTTGTATTCCTACATCTGTGATTTCATTACTGAAGATATGTAGTGTTTTGAGTGCCTTAATGGAAAACAAAACAATTTCATTCACGATATCCTCGAAATGATTATGATATTCACTGTGTTTTCTTTGAGAGCATCAGCAAGATGTTGTGCACCTGCATTTTTTAGTTGATTGTAGTAGATGCGTAGCAGTGTCAATGTCTAAATGCAACGTTAAACTGTTTCAATGAGAATAGTTTGGAATTTTTTCTACTTCTCACTTTGTTCTGTTTTAGACCATCCGCTACATGCTGTGCCCCACACTCAGTGATTTTATTGCTTCCTATATTTAGTGTTGTGAGTGTCTATATGAAACAAATCGTGTCTAAATGAAGATACTTTAAAGTTAATTCTGCTTATCACTTTGTTGTGTTTCAGCGCGTCACCGATACGTTGCGCCCCTGCGTCTCCGATCTCATTGGAGCTTATGTCTAATTTTGTGAGTGCCTGTGTAACAAATAAAAATATTCACATGAGAACAGGTGGGGTTTTGTGTTGCTTGTCACTTTGTTGAGTTTAAGAGCATCACCAAAATATTGTGCTCCTGCATCTGAGATCTTATTGCCGCTGATGTCTAGTTCTATGAGTGTCTGTATGAAAAGTAAAATTATTTTACTGAGAGTTGATTCGATCTGATAAAGCTTCTCACTGTGTTCTGTTTAAGGGCATCAGCGATATGTTGCGCCCCTGCGCCTGCGATCCCAATGGAGCTTATGTTTAGTTTTGTGAGTGCCTGTGTAAAAAGTAAAAGTAATTATTTACATGAGAACAAGTGAGGCTTGGTGCTGTTTGTCACATCGTTATGTTTAAGAGCGTCTCCAATATATTGCGCCCCTGTATCACTGATCTTATTCCAGCTGATGTCCAGTTCTGTGAGAGTCTGTATGAAAAATAAAATTATTTCAGTAAGAGTTGATTCGATCTGATAATTCTTGTCACTGTGTTCTGTTTGAGCGTATCAGCGATATGTTGTGCCCCTGTATTCACGATCTCATTGGAGCTTATACCTAGTTTTGTGAGTGTCTATGCCGAAAATAAAGTATTTGAATGGAATAGTTCGATTTGATTCTGCTTGTCACCTTGTTGTGTTTAAGGGCATCGCCAATATGTTGTACCCCTGCATTTCTGATCTTGCTTCGGCTGATTTCTAGTGTTGTGAGTGACTATGTGAAAAATGAAAGTATTTGAATGAGGAGAGTTTGTATTTAATTGTGTTTATCACATTGTTCTGTTTGAGGCCTTCAGCAATATACTGTACGGCTCTCTCTGCAAGTTCATTATGACGAAGATTAATTGTTGTGAGCGTCTGCATAGAAATAAAAGTGTTTGAATCATGATAATTTGAATTTAATGGTGATTGCTACTGTGTTCTGCTTGAGGGCGTCAGCGATACGGTTAGCCCCTGCATCTGTGAGACTTTGGTATTCGATGTATATTGTTGTGAGTGTCTGAGTGGAAATTAAAATTATTCCAATAAGAAGCAGCTCGATCTAATTGTGCTACTCTGTTCTGTTTAAGACCATCAACGATGTTTAGGGCATCTGCACCTGTTCCTCGATTCATTATGATGTTTAATGTTGTGAGTGTCTGTTTGAAAAGTAAATGTATTTGAATGAGAATAGTTTGGATCTTATTGTGCTTTTCACTGTGTTCTGCTTCATGGCATCAGCGATATGTTGTGCTCCGGCAGTTGTTAGAGGATCGTTATGTTCGATGGTTAATGTTTTGAGTGTCTGTATGAGAAGGATAAATATTTCTATTATGATGGTTTGGATTTGGCTGTGCTCGTTACTGTAATGTGTTTCAGGATATGTACGATATGTTTTGCCAGTCCATCTGTAAGACGATTGTGTTCAATTTTTAGTGTTGTGAATGTCTGTGTTAAAAGAAGAAGTATCTAATTAGAAATGATTTAGATTATATTGTGGTCGTCACTGTATTCCGTCTGCTGGCATCAACAATATATTCTGTTTGTGTAGCTGTAAGGTGATTGCCTTCGATTTTTATTGTCGTGAGTTTCTATTAGAAAAGAAAAGTATATATTAATGAAGATAGTTTGAATTTGATTATTGTATGTGAGTTGCACAGGGAAACATGACTGTCAGAAAATTTACACTAACGTATTGCGGTGGATGTTCTGGAGAATGTTAGTACATGAGAATCCTTGCATTAATTGCGTGCTTTTTGGTGTTGATAGGGTATTTTTTTGGTTGGTAATTGAAATTTCGAAAGGAAAAATGTCGGCAGGGAAAAATAGCGAAGGGGAAAAATGTCAAAAAAATATAGATTAAGAAAATGACTTATAATTCATGTAAGAAAATTTTGAAACAGAAGGGAAATACTTTATACTTTGTGCTGACATTAACATATATTAATAGAAAAGAATCCATAAAAAGTAACATTAAAAAGTCATTTTAATTAATGTACCACTCGTATATGTATGTATTTCAGGAGAGCTACTATTATATATAAATTTCCAATATTTTGTTGTAACTATTGTTTTGTTTAGTTTGAAAATATTCATTTATTATTAATAAATCGTTTTCTTCTAGAGATTTAAAATGAAATGCTCAATTTTGGTTGAGTTTCTTCGTTTGAAACCACCAAATTTGTTGCCATACTATTATCAGATTAGTTATTTATTTACTTCGTATATGGTTGTTTATGTAATCTCTATCATTTATTAGTCATGGCCTTACTACTAGTGGTGAAAAATTTTCACTAGTGGAATTGTAGGAGAAAAAAATATGGGTTGTTTGAATTTCGAGTTGTCGTTTATAGAAGATATCATTAATTCGTATACTGTTCATTTCAGCACGATTTCGCATGAAAACGTGTGTTTCAACATTTTTCCTTTTTGAGAGTGTTCCTTTCGATATTTTTCCCTTTCTATATTTTTCTTTTCGACATTTTCCCCTTTCGATAGTCTTCTCCTTCGACATTTCTACTGCACACCATTTTTTTGAATAGGTGGTAACAAGATAGAGCTTTGAGTTTTGCGGGTCTTTTAAAAGGGAAAAAAAGCTTGTTAGCGCGCAGCCCCTTTGGAGCTAAAATGTGGAACTCACGTATACTGTGCAGTCTCATTAATCCAATATATATGAAGTGAAAAACCTTCGATAGATTATAGTTGTTCTGCGCAATAATCCATGTATAGAGCAATGATTTATCGAATTTATATATTGTAAAAAATATTATGAATATTTTTTCTGGAGCCATATTTTTTTTATTTTCATTGTTACTAGCCGCGAATTATATTTTTTTACTGTTTTATTTTTATTTTTTTCCTTTATTTCTTTTTCTAATCTTTGATTTGACTAACAGTAATCACTATTGTTAATGTCGACTTTATTTAAAATAATATATCGACTAACAAATATGCGTCTTGATCAATTTATATTCATAATATTTCTCAAATCTAGCTTAAACTTGTTGTTTTTCTCAAATTTGATCTTTTTGCTGGTCACATGAGCACGATGGGAAATGAAACTATTTGCTCATGATTATTATTATTATTATTCTAAACATTAACTTTCAGATATTGAAAATTTTACAAAATATTGAGGATGCTTTGCTTCGGACTCCTCCAACATAGTGGAAAGTTCTTTTTGTTATAATAAGTTATCAAAGCTTTTAATGATATTTGTCTTTAATGGGGCCCTGTCTGTAATGCAGGATTGCTAGTAATAGAAAGCTATGTTACTAAGGACCTATAATGGCGCCAAATGTTGCTATGTATATGAAATAGAAAGATACGTTACTATGTGTCTGTAATGGTGGCTGTCTGTAATGGGGAGGGGGAGGGGAGCCGGAAAACTCGGATATAAAACTTACACACACTATTTTCTTCAAAAATATACGTAAGTTCCACAAAATTAATAACGAGTGTTATTTTTAGATATTCGATTCCATATGTTGATTTTTGATGTACTAAAAAAGTGAGTACACTCTAGAATCAGTCAGTATGTCCACTCGACCGGCCGTTTAGACGATAACTTTCGAAAGAACAGTCAGATTGCGATGAAACTTTCTACACAGCTTAGTCTTAACAATATCTCGATCGAATTCGACGATAAAAGAGATCCGTCAATAAATGGCTGAGTTATCGAAAAAATTGTCATTTTTGACTAGACCATACTGGGTGAGAGTAGAGGGATTTTTTCGAAAAAAACATTTTGCTCATAATTATTCACAAAATACACAAATCGACTCAGTTTTCACCGCTGATTCTGAATCTGAGTTCATATTTGAGCTCTATTCGACCCGAAATTCTTTTGTATGAGCAAGAGTGAATGAAAATCGTGTTTATAGAAGATTTCTCGTGGTGATTGTGGCGTGGAGGCATTGTAAAATGACTTATCTGTCCCATTCACTTTTTGAGGTTCACATAACTCTCGGATAAAATCCGAAGTTTCCGCATTTATTGATTAGCTGGTATTGAGCTAGTAGTTCCCTAAATGTGTGGAACGGTTCACTTAACGCCACTCTTTTGACTCCCTTGTGAAAGGAATGTGATACTTCAGAAGAGAATGCAAGAAAATCAGAAAAAATGTCATATATTTAAAATTTTTGGGAACCCACTTTTATGACACTGATATTGTAGTGCATTTATTTTGTGGCTCTGTTGTACCGGATATTTTCTTCAGATTTACAGACTTTTCTGCAAGTGAAAGTCTCTCATTTAGGCTAAAGTTCAAAGAACTGCCAATGTATAAATATGTCACAGCTCATTAGTTCTTGAAAGTAAGTCCTTATAGACTTTCATCAGTGGAATATCGAGAAGTGTGGGAAATCTGAGGAAGGGAAATTGTCGAAATGTAGTAAAAATTTATCAGTCGAGAATTAAATCTTGCATCGTTTGTGTTTGAAAGCCTTTGGTTGTAAGAGACTAATCAATGTGAAGTCTTTGAAGTGCCGAGTTAGGGATGATGAGTGCTATTATTCAGTTTGTTCGAGGTATGCAGCTATAAACAATACTTATGAAACAAAATGTTTCATGTGAAATTTTATAGATTTACAGTATATTGAAGAAGGTGAGAAACGATCTGAACAGAAACTTAATTTAACGGATCGTCAGAGTTTGACAATCAATGTAAAAGATTATGTTGGAATTCCTTTCATAAATTAGAATACCGCAAAATTTTTATTTTGTAATAAAACTACGTAGCTTATCTTTGCTTTTTTCTACTGACTAGACTATCGAACGAATGACGCTTTTGTGACTCTCAGTACCCAAAAGAGACTTTTCCTAGAAAGATGCTTGATAAAGAATCTAGTTACAGTAAAAATTGCTTATTTAATATAGGATGGATTGAATTATCTGTTATATGTTCACTTTGTAAAACTAGAAATTTGAATGGTTTTTGACAGTTGTCTGGCGACTTCTTTAATTTTAAAACTGGCATTTTTCTATTAGCTAAATGGTTTTTTAGACGACGAAAGTTTCATAAAACTTCACTGAAAACAAAGAGGTTCAATACTGAACCCAGAAAACTTATTTTGGATGGAAAAAATTTCGAATTCGATTCAATTCTCGGAATTATTTTAGGTTCAGTGCAGACCACCAGGAAAAATTCAAAATTTTTTTCCATGAGAAATACCTTTTTTGGTTCAGTAATCCAACTCTTTTTGCTCAGTGTTCCGTAAACGAGACTGAACTCAAGAAGTTTCTACGTGGTTTCATTCTCTTTAACAAGCCTATGTCCTGATGACTAACTCCGATCGTTTTCATACATTTCAGAAACCATAATACTCAATAAAATCTTCTTGTCAAGCTGAAGTTATCTAATGCAATACTGCCTGTTGCTTACAGAACTGTAAAGAGATATCCTTGATGTTTTCGACTGACAACATATGGTGAAATTTTGAAATTATTTTTTTTTCAAGAGTGATGTATTTCATTCGTAATTCTTAATGGTTCGCTTTACTTTAAGCGAATTCATTCAGTGTAGCAACGAACTGTTCTTAAGTTGAGAGGGATTATATTACTATGGAAAAAGTATCTTTCATAGCTGATTCAGAATCTTCGAATTCTTGTCAATTAGATTGAAAGAAGTTTCTAAATATTGAAGAATGTCGAACCATGAACATCCACAAAATAGGAAAAAGTATTGAATATCTTGTGAAGTCTCTAACTTGATAGTGAACATACTACATGATTAATTTATCAACATTATTTATTATCTTACTAATCCGTCCATTCTAGGAAATCGTTGTTTCTCTCAGTTTTCACATCTAATTACCAACATTTAAGAACATAAGAAGTAGCAGCAAGAACCTCACACGACAACTATTCATTAGTTGACTATTTCGTCAATTTCAGTGAATCCATAATCAAACTTTCCTTTAGTAACCAATGAAAGGAGCTTGTCAAGGGTAACTGGTAATATCTCTAGTGGTCCTAGAGCAAAATTAAATCTTTCAACTGATACAACTGAAGTCCATAAAAAAAGCTTTCTTCATTTTTCCGATATTATCAGGCTGTTTTCAAATCAAATTATCAGCTTTTTCTGCGGGGCCTTTGTTTAAAACTTTGGTAAGCTTTTTTAGAATTGGTTGTTGATACTTAATACTTCCACCAATTCTATGTCACACAAGTTGACAAAATTCTATATTTAAACAACAAGTAACGCTCGTCGCTGCGACTCGCTGAACCCTCGACTGAAGACTTAGACTATTCCATTTTGCTACAGTAACTTGCAATGAAAATTACTGCGATACATAGTTTACTATATTCTTTGGAATCATGATGACTATATATTCAAGTTCGAATTTGAAGAACTTACTCATATAAAATTATTCTTTCACATTTCCATTTATATTTGAAGAAATTTTAATGTTAGATCTTTCATAAAACTCTATCTTTTATATTGTGAGCCTTATGCAAAATACCTTTTCCGATTCTCAATGGTTTACTCTATTTTGATCGAAAGGAAAAATATCGAATGGTTAAAATGTTAGAACGGAATAAGGAGCACCACAATGCGTTATGTTTCATTTCGACATTTTAACGTTTCGCGATTTCTCTTTTCGACCAAAGTAGGTAAAACTTCCTCAATGACGTTCTAGATGGATATAGTTTTCTTCAACAACAACAACAATGTATTCAGAGGACACACCGTGAACGATTTATAATAGTGTTATGTGATAATTCTATTCACTGGGACAATATGACTCGATGAAATCAGAATAATGAGTTGTAATAGATGAGGTTCTGACATTGGAATTAGATATGGTTCTCTTAGACTTTCAGCTATAGCTCACTAAATATATATTGGATAGTTTATGAAGTGCTTTTTGACATATTTATTACTGAACTCTCTCAGAATGTTTACACTTTACTTCAAATATTAAACTGCTTTCCGTACTAATTTTGACAAATTTATTACTATTTTTCATGAGGTATTTACGCTCACGTTCAAATAATCTTTTATCCGAAATTCTATATAAATCATTCAGATTATTGATTCTAATATTTTGTCTACCCGTAAGACCTTATAAAATATTATCTCATTAAAGAAGTCGCATACTGCTTTGTTCTTAAGCACACATCTTTTCTCTTGCATCGAGAATCATTGATGAGCAATAAAGAAAGATCACAAGATAGTGACGTAACTAAGCTTGGAATGATTCAGCTCAGCACAACCACCGAACTGGTACGACCATTCACTGACAATTATTAATACAGCGAATTTTCGATAATAATACTTCATTTACCGTGAGATCAATACGTTCTTAAATAATCTTTTAAAATCTAGTTAAATCGAGCACACTCTCACGATTATTTCGAGCTACACAAATAAAGAAATCCGCATAAAGGTCTTTAGCGGCATTCGCATACACGGTCAAAAACTAACTTAGAAACTCCTTCCACCAGTTGATAAGCTCTCGGATCTCATTGCTTGGAAGCCTCGAAAAATACGCTTTTCGCAGATTTCCAAAACTCCAAATGCCATTGACTCGCAGTTTACTTTCAAATACCCGTGTGTGCAGTAATTTAGAAATCCTTAAATCCGATCGACTCAATCTAACTTTGAGAACGTGTTTTAGACACAATTTTCTGTCCTGAAAATCTGATTGGTCGGTATGATTACCAAGGTGACACCTGATTGGTCGACCCCCGACCCCCCCCCCCCCCCAAACCTGACCACCACAGGTTTTGGTCACCCTAGCGTCGAAATTAGGTATTTTCCTATCCTCGAAATTTGATTGGTCGATATGGTTACCAAGGTGATACCTGATCGGTCAACATGGTGGGGGCGGGGGGGGGGGGCGGCTGGGTCACCTCGTAGGGGATGATGTTCTATGTGGGTAGCGGGT
>CAJNSZ010003475.1:0-11099 GCA_905329745.1 Rotaria sp. Silwood2
TATTGATTGTACCTTTAAAACCTGTATTTTCAGTATGCGACGGACCTTTAATGTTGTTAGTCAAGTTTTATAAAAAGCCATTATTTTCGAAAAAGTCTTTCTTAATCGAAAGTCTGACAATGGAATAATAAACAGAAAAAATCTAAGTCTTATATTAGCGGTTAAGTATCTGGTTAGCCATTATAGTTGTCGAAATGAATGTCGCCTGTCGTTTACGTTTCATTCTTATTATTGGATAAGTAACACTATTCCAGATTTACATTGATGGAGTTGCATACGAAGATGATCCAGTTTAGTTTAAGCGACTCGCTCTATAACCATCTTTGTAAACGAAGTTTAGTTTAAAGAAAAAAGGTTTTTAGGTAAAACTTTTTTCAACCTTTGGAATCATTTTTTATCTGACATGGTTGATTACTTTATCTGGGATCTTATGACTCCTTTTTTTAGGAGTAGTAGAAGATATATATATGAAGAAAATCATTAGTTAGTGATGTGACTTCACAGAATTCAAATGTCTATATGCCCTGTTTAATGACTTTTGTTAGAGCTAGTTTTTGCATGTCATATGTATGTTAAGTTACTCTAAAAACTGTGAAAACACCAGTCGTATAGACCTTGACTTAGAGAAATTATCTTTGAAAAACTAGCGTTAGTGGTGAGACAGACAAAAAAGAAAACAGCTTTTCGCTTGACACATTTCCATTTAGACATGCTGCAAGTTCAAATAGCGTTCTTTCGAAAACTAAAGGTCCATCTTGTGGAGGACTCTTCAGGCTAAAAACTCTCCATGAAAAGTTTTTTCTAAACATGCGTAGGTTTGTCAAAAAATTAAGTATACTCGTCGTTAGCGACATGATTGACTGCGAAATACAGACACGAAAAATGCTTTTATCACCGAAAGAGAAGTCCAAAAATAAACTCTAGCTAGTATAAATCTTAATTAGGAATGTCGATAATACAGCAAAACAAAAGTTTCGCTCCAAAACATGAGAAGGCCACCAGGAAACCGATTTAGGGGAGGAAATTTTCTGAAGTCTTATCGAACATTGAAACTTTTACGATGGATGTAGTTTGTGATATAGAACTTATCTTGAAGTTCTCGAACTTTTTTGACATAAGGTTGAAGGCTATTTCACTAATTAATTATTAATTAATGAATTAATTGAGTAATGAAAAATTTATTTGATGTCAAGTGCAAGAACCATCATTTCTACATATTTTTATGGTAAAAGGACTTGTTGCAAAAGGCAACCCTTATAAAGAATGAAAGTCAAATGAAAACGAAGTATGTCTCATTTTAGCTGATTGTGCCAATATATATCACCATTCTAACTCGCTTATGTAGACGATTGAAACTTTTCATCTATTTTCCATATACTATCACATTCGTAGAAGTCCTTTTGACAAAATTCCCGCTACCTGGTTATTCTTTATTATTTATGTCAGTGTTGTTCAGAATGTGGATAATTTTGTTAATCATTATTGGCCCTCTTGATGATGTATATGATGTTACTGTGTGTGCCTATATTGGATGATCATTTGTTAAGTGATATCCTCCTGTAGGCCGTAACTGTGAATTAAATGCAGCTCGCCGATTTCACAAGAATTTAGAAGTGCTAGTTCGATCAATTATTGCGCCCAATATAAAAAACATCAACGTCGAAGACTTTCTCATCCATAAATTTCAAGTGGTGCCAATCAGTTTGTGATCGATGATATTTTAAATTTAATCAATGGTTTTTTAGTTGTTTAACAAGGGATATAACGATCGGTTCCTAAAAAAGACAATTGAGTATATTACTAAAGATTATATTTAGACATCTGCATAATAATTGTTTTAACGCGCGCATCTGTTCATCAAGTATTGCATTATAACGAGAATGTCCTTCATGTGTAATAGCATCATTAATTTCACAAAATGATCATAGTTCATTAAAATCAGTCGACATTGCCCAGTTAATAATACGACCGATTTGCTTTGGGCTCATCTCTTAATCTAAACGTAATGAAATAGTTCGTCACCAGTCATAAACAACTCCATAATTATACATTGTAGATGTATGAATAATCTTGAAGATAAAACAAAATGAATGAGTATGTGATTTGTATACGTGTTAATAACGTTATCCATGGAATTGGATGAGTTCGTATAAAATATGTTGTTGCAAAAAAAAAGTAAGGCGAAAAAAGTAACAGCGTAGATCAAACACGCATTTCAATACACAACGTAAAAACCAATTGATTTGTAAAAGGCGCATCCCTTTTTTTATTCACCAAATACACGGATCATATAATATGAGAACTGTTCTAAAAATAATTCTAGTATTATGTGAGCAGTCTCTTTTGATAAGTTAAGGCCCCTCTCGCTAAAATAAAATCACTTTTCATCAGAATCATCGAAATTGAGATAAGTGTAGGAGAAGACAGTCTGTGATCTGATCTTTCATAGACGACAACAACTTTTACTCTACACCTGATTTTTTTCTAAAAGTTTTGAAGCTCTCCGTCATCTCCTATTCGAAAAAAGCCCAAAATCTTTTTCGCTTTTCGCAGTTCATGATAGGTTAAACGCACAACCCATTTTTTCCAGTTCAGGTCCATGTGATCTATTTAATTTTTTTTGGAAAGATCATGTCAAGACGCAGGGCACCACAGTCCTCTTTTTGAAAACCGTTTTCTTATATTAATATAAAAAAAATCTCTGTAGAAAAACCGCAATTTTTTAGGGTTCTTTTTTGAGTGATTGAGATCATGATTCCTCCTTTCCGCTTGAAAAGCACGAATTTCAGAAAAAAGAGTCTGTTGTGCCCTGCATCCTGACATGTTCTTTCAGACAAAATAATTGAATGCGTCACATGAACCGAGGGTGAGAAAAATAGGTTGCCAAATTCACTATTTTTGACCTTTGTTTGACCAGTATTTCCCTCAAATGTCATGATATCGAGCTGAAAATTTTACCATAGCTTTTCTATAACAGCCCCAACGTATCCTGAAAATTTGAGGGGAGGGGGATGAGAAGCTTTCAGAAAAAAGACACATTTTTTTACTAATTTACACTGAAAAATAGTACTATACGAAACCCGAAAGAGTCCCAATTTTTGTTACGAAATCCAAACCCTTTAAAATTCCATACTAAAAGGGTATCGTGCGCATCTTTTTCTTTGTTTGCTTGAAAATAGACTTTTATGTATTCATTTTCGATTACGTTCGAGACAATACGATTCTGTTCATCCATCTACGCTCCAACACTGATTTTATCTATCTATATTTCGAATGCCTCATACCTATCCATAACCCATTATTTGTATATTCAAGCTCCTATAGCTACCCTTCACACCTTATATTCATATCTTAACCCTTGAATCTATGCTTAGCCTTTGTATCTATCCTTAACACTTATATCTATCTTTAACCCAAGCCTGTCGGTAGTCATACATCTCATATTCAGGCTAGCCACCTGCTTGTGGGACATTAAGTTTACTGGCTACAGAAAAGACAGATAGCAACAGGTGCTAAATCCACAAAGACCGGCATACTTTGGAGGATGGAATGTTAGATCATGTTTTCATTACTTCAAACAACAACTAATTATGAAACAAATAATTAACCCATTCGAGGCGATGGGATCCACCGGTGGACCCTACTATAACGGGTGTTCCATAATGAATGGCCAGCTTTTGTATTTATTTATTTCTATCATCTAGTACGTGTGTTTATTTTAAAAACAAAATATGCCATAAGATGCAGCGTGAAAAGCTCTACAATTTACATGATAATGCTTATTTTATAGTTACCCCTTTTTGTTTTCAAAATGAGCAAAATTCTGTATGATCAATTTTCACCCTTGCGACAACTGGTCGCACAGGAACTTGTTGTTTTTGAAAACAAAAAAGTGCGCAATTAAAACAGACATTACCGTGTAGATTGTAGAATTTTTCACGCTGAATCTTCTAGTATATTTGTTTTTTTTAAAGAAAACGTATTAGATCTTTAAGAGAGGAAATAAGAAAAGCGAAATTTCTCGTTCCTGTAGAAAAAATGAAGTTTTCGCAAAAGGGTGAAAAGTGATCGCACGGAATTTTGCTCATTTAGAAAACAAAAGGTGTAACTATAAAATAAGCGATATTATGTAAGTTGTAGAGCTTTTCATGCTGCATCTTATGGCATATTTTGTTTTCGAAATAAATGCAGTAAATGACAAGAATAAATAAGTACAAAAGCTGACCATTCATTATGGGATACCATTATAGTGGGGTTCACCGGTGGATCCCATTGCCTCGAATGGATTAAATGCAAAGTCCAAGTGGCAGCATTATGCGAAGCTGGCACTTATGACTCAGGAATCAAATTCTGGGTGATTATACAATGTTATATTCTGGATTACCTGATAATAACAAAACAAAATTAGCCCATGGTGTAGCAATATGTCTAGATAGAATGACCACGAATGGCTGGAAACTATCAGGATCATAATGAGAAGCAGTTAGTGATAGAATAATAACAATGAGAATGAAATGCAAGCAAATAAATGTTACTGTAATTTCTATTTATTAACCAGTCAATCCATCAACTAAAATACTGGCAGAAAAGTGTGATGAATTTTATGCTGATTTGCAAGAAATCATTGACAAGGTACCACACAACAATATGATAATTAATATTATTAGATGATTTCAATGATAGAATCGGGCAACATCAACATCAAACTGCTCCTAAAAGCGTTGGATCTTTTACTGTTGATTTCGAAAATGAAAATGGAATTAGACTTGTTGATCTCTATTTGGCAAACAATTTGATCATTACAAACACCTTCTTTCAACACAAATTCGTCCACCAAACCTCATGGATACATCCAGGAAACAAACAGTGGCATATGTTGGATTATACTATTGTGAATAAGAAATTCCGATTCAGAATCGAAGATCCAACGTGCTATCGAAGATCTGCTGATGGAATTGGTACTGATCATCATCTGATGAGAAGCAAAATTAAATTACACTTCAAAGCTAGAAGGAAAAACAAACCCAACAAACAGCTACAACTAGACAGTTCAAAGCTACAAGACAAATCAATATAAAGATAAGTCCAAAATGATATTACAAGCAAATTTCAACAATTGGAACACAATGACAATAGCATCACCAGAAAGTATCAAGTATTCGCTCAATCTATCACCGAAATTGCGAAAACATATTTGAAGACAGATCACAACAATAAAAAGAAAAAAGAATGGTTGACCGATGAGATTTTAGAGGCAGCAGAGCCAAAATCGTCAGCTTTTATTCAATGGCAAAATTGTCTTGGAACATTATCAGAAAAAAACATACAGAAAGAGATATTTAGCGTCGAGAAAACTAGTGAAGAAATTAGTTGATCCACGACAAACTGAATGCTGAGATGAAATTAGTGAAGGAATTGAATCAGCCATCATACAACACAACCCAGCGACGGGTTATGCTATGCTCAGACGATTAAGAGGAAGAATACAAAATATGAAAAGCATGCCAATACAAGATAAAAATGGGAAACAATAATCGAACTCGAAAGACATACTGGTACGTTGGAGAGAGCATTTCTCAGAATTACTGAATGTTCATTTCGCAGTAGATCCATCATTTACCGATAAAATATCAATACCAACAATTCCAACAAAAGAAGAAGATAGACAAGATAAACCGCCAACTCTACAAGAAGTATGTACAAGAAGCATTAAAACAAATGAAGAACAAGAAAGCTCCTGATAATAATTGAATTACAGTAGACCTAATAAAAGCAGAAGACCTTCCAGTAATAAAATGACTGCACATAATCTTTGTTGATATCTGGCAGAATGAAGAGATTGGGGAAGGCTGAACGTTGGCTATTTTAATTCCCCTTTTCAAGAATAAAGGTGACAAAAAAAATATGTGATAATTATCGTGGTATTTCCCTACTGGTTGTGGCAAGTAAACTTTTCACTCGAATATATTCTTAATCTTATTCGAAACGTGATGGATGCTCAACTATCAGAACAACAAACGGGCTTTCGACAACATAGATCAACAACTGATCAAGTGTTTATATTGAAAATGCTAATGGAAAAATCAAGAGAATTTAACAAACCACTGTTCATGCATTTTATAGACATTCAAAAAGCTAATGATTCTATGAACAGGGAATTATTATGGAAAATATGCCAACACTATTGTGCCGATATTGATGTCACACTCCACTGATCTTCCTTTCCTCTTTCCTCTTTATCTCTCTCCATTGTTCTTTCCTATGCTCATCTCTTTCTTTCTTTCTCTCCGTTCTTTTCTTCTATATAAGCGTGTGTTGTATGTGAAGTAGCTGAATAAGCATCATTGCCGAGAGTGGCGACAAGCTACTGATTCCAGTTTCTCATTACAATTATGAATTAACAGAGAATATTATCAGGTTATAAAAATTATATTACAAAAACACAAAAGCAAAAGTAAGAATCAATGGAGAAGAATCTGAAACTTTTGACATTGAAATTGGTGTTACACAAGGTGGAATACCATTTCCCATACTATTTAATATTTTCGTTGACTTTATTATGAAGGAAGTTTTGGAAGAAGCAAAAATTAATGAAATCAAATTTGCCTACGAAAGTAATGATTTTATCATGGTGTTCGTAAGGCATACGAGAACATGAATATAGTGGTATTGATATACGCGAACGACTTAGTATGTATGTGTAACAATATGAATGATCTGGAAAAATTTATTCATATATTTGACAACATAATACAGAAGTACGGACTAAATATGAATGTAAAGAAGATTTGTATTATCTTATTACAACGTTTCAAAGAAGATTCCACTGACAACACAACGAAGCACTAACAAATGAACAATTCGAGCAACGACATTGTTATCAGACACTAGAAAATTGAAGTAGTCGATTCGTTCACCTATCTTGGATGTGTGACTTCCAGAGATCAGAAATTTGACATGAAATGCTTAAGAACAATACTTGGCGTAAACCAAGGAGATCGTATTTCAAAAGAGAACATCCTGCAATTAAGTAGTCAACCCACGATGAAAAATATCATGAGAAGAAATCGTCTGAGGTGGTTCGGACACGCAAATCGAATGGAAAAAACAATGAGGCATTTTTAGTGAAAAAAGATATGTTTTGTTGTTTCCCAGATATTAAACGATCTCGTCGTATAGGTGTTAGAAAGCGGTGAGAATCTAAACTTCTCGAAGACATCGAAAAATTTAAAATTAATAATTGGAGAAATAACACGAAGAATAAAGATAAACGGCGAATGTTAACTAAGAAATATACGGAAGTAAAAGATGTTCATCTAGATATCAAAAACATTGCATACCAGTACAAACAACGTGCTATCAAGAGAAGAGTAGAAGAATCAACTGAAATAATACGTAAAAAAGTGACAGCGATTCTGGTAAAAGATGTAAATAATATGTACACTTGCCCAGAATGTCGAACAAATTTAAACCACATGATATAACAAATCATGTGAAAAGCTGTGCAAAAATGTGGTGTAAAAAAAACAAAACTGAGTAAAAGAATTTGTAGGATTGAAAACGATTTGGAGATATGAATGTTAGATATAGATGAAGAGTGTCATCTAAAACCAATTGGAGGATGAAAATCTAACGATTAATCTACACCATAGTTTCTAATGAACGAACAGAACAGAAACCAAACGGTATACGTAAACTTTTTTTTTCCTTGGTTCTCTCCTTTTATATGTTATCTTTTACCTTCTTTCCTTTCCACTTTCTGCTTATATTTCTTTTTCTTACTTCTTTTCCTCTTCTTTCTACTTCCATATGTTCAACTCAGTCTTTATGTTTATTTTGTATTCTTGCGCTGTCTCACCCTAAACCGTAAGGTATGGGCATTACTTGCTAACCTACTATCTTTAACGCTTCAATCTACCCGTAACCCTTAAACATATCCTTAACATTTACATCTATGGTTAACCCATAAATCTATCCTTAACAGTTATATCTTTGCTTACAAATTAAACCTATTCTTAACTCTCTATATCTATATGCTAACCCTTATATCTATTGGTAAGAGCTCAAACATGCATGCATACTCTTATATCTATCCCTAACATCTTATTGCGGTATCTAAACTCTGATTTATTTCTCTCAACCATTTGTATCTATATCTAAACTAGTATATTGATCATTAACCCCTTATCCCTCTACTGAAAGGAGGGTCATGTGCCGAACGAATTGTCTTCATTCGTTCGCACAGAACGAAAAAAAGTTTCCTTGACCTTTTCAAGACACTTTGTTCCAAGAAACCAAGCAAGCATCACATACGACATTAGTCTTCTCCATTCAACTTCAAGTCAATCAATGTTTTCTTAGTGTGACGTTCAGCCAATAGGGCTTTAGGAAGAAAAATTCAGTTAATCAGACGCTTTTTCGTTCTGGCTTCCTAGTAATGTGATGTACAGGCTTTTGAATCATGAAATCCTGTTTTTTCCATTGATATGTGTGCTATAACATTTGTAGCGGTGTATTTGATCAGTCATTGTCTCGCGTTGGTTTGCCTACTACAATCGAATACTTCGGTTGTGATGATTGTGAAAATTAGCTCCTCTAGAATCCAAAACCTTTTTTAGTGAAATATTGTTTTTTTTTGAGAACTGTTAGATCTTTTGCTTAACTTTTGGATTTTAGGAAGTTAATATTCATTGTCTGTGGTACGTCTGTGTACTTGGACATCAGTATGCATTTTTTGCCATTTAATCAGAGTCAGGTCTCGATACGGACCAGTTTTTCATGGTCCAGCCCGGCCCGACGAAAGCTTTTTAGACACACATTTTTCTCTCAATAAAAAGTGTAACTCATTACACTCATTATCAACATAACTGCGACCAAATACCCTGGATCATTTGGAGTATGATTAATCGGGATTGTCGAAAAAAAAATCAAAACATGCAATAAGACGAGTTGCTTTTTCAAGTGAAACACGAAAATATCGTAAGGTTTTTAAATTCTATAGTGCTCATTCTACATAGTACGATATCCTTTGGTACCCTTTTTCAATTGAGTTGTCCGAATGAAAAGCTGGCCACATTTTTGAGTGAAAATGTTTTTGTTTTTATTTTGATCAAATCGTGAGTTAGCTAGTGGTCAAAGATAGTTTGTCAAAAATGAAAAGAATATTGATATCTACAGTTTGAAGATGAACTTTCTAACTTCAGCTATCGGTATCTGTTCGACTGCAAATACGCGTTTTTTCTACTACACTATAACTCATTACATGGTCATAATCAGCAATTACTTTAACATGGAATAAGGGGAATGAGTTCATTGGGAATTTTCTTGTTTTCAGAAAATACTGTAGCCTCTATAAATTCATTCCTCAATCAAAGCATAAGATTTAAATAAAATTTTATTCAAAGCTCATACTTTCGCGGCATGGCTCCTGTGAATCACTCTTTCCTTAATGACTGTCAATTTTTCAACATAGAACTTTACATATAGACGATACATACGAATACTGTAAGGAATTGCTCAGGCTTGCTGTAATAGTAATACTTTGCAGAGACTTTAAAAAAGAAGCGTTTGTGAGTTCTTTATCAACAGCAGAGAGAGGCTTGGAATTTGACTTGTAAAACGAGCATCAGTTTTGATGTACCTCTAATTCACTGACAATAAAACAGCATTTTAACAAAAGAAATGCGATAGCTAACATTCGGAATCAGAATAATAGACTTTAATTGATGAAAACAGTCAGTTTCACCAATGAACTTGAAACAACCTCAGAATACGAACTGGTTTCATCATCCAAAATAAATTCTTTTCGACTCACTGGACTGGATTTAAATACAGTTTCTATCATAAAATAAGTGTGTAATTTAGAAAAAAAGCTAAAAGAGCTAATAATAAGGGTCGGGTTGGGCGGCCCGTTTCGAAACCCGGTCGGAGTTATTTTATTCGATATCTCAGAAATATCATATCCCCATTGTTTTACTCTGATTTTGCTGAATTATATTTGCCTTAGTACTAATATAATCCAATCACTTTAGTGCTTTTGATTTCTAATGGGAAACTACAGTGATAGCGCGGAGTTTACTTTTTCGTTACACATTCAGTGTGTCATTCATAATAGCGGTGCCGAATTTAAATTGGAATCAGTCAAAACTTAGATAATAGGCTGACGTGTCTGAGATTTAGCATCGGTATGGTGTTAGTGTGGTCTGTCAGTATATACTTTCTTGCAGGACTAGCTGTTTTCGAATTGATTGCGTATAATGGAGACGTTTCCCACATGTAGTGGATACTTTCATGCACGAAGATATACAAAATCGCTTTTACACGCTCATCAATGTCTAGAACCACGTTGGAAGTCACGAGTGCTATGGAACTAGTTCAACGTATTCAGAGTCTGGGCTTCTTCGTGATACCTTTTCCCTCACAACGAGTGTGCCAGTTCGTATATTTTTCAATGAAACTTTTTATGTGCGGAATTTCGCGACGCTACGTGAGTTAAAAGTGATGATTTATACAGGCGTATGAGAGAGATTGCATCTGTTCCCAGCGTAATGAGCCATAGTTCAATATTTGGAACCTTCTACGAAAGCGGAATATCTTGGTGCAAGAGATGAGCTCTCCAGTAGTGTCCCTTATAACCGATACTATCGTGATTCTCAGATTCTCTCAGTAAATACATGCTAGAATTCGCTGTTATAGAGAGATGGGCGAACTAAATGTTCGATTGAAACGATGGACATATATTTGCGTTAACATATGTAATCAGAAAACAGAACGAAGTTCCTGATGCGAAAATAGAAAACTTCTGGAAAAGAATGTTTCACAATAGTTATGTGCAACGTATCGCAGTATGTCAGACGATTGATACTATTCATGCATCCATGCTTGGAAATAAAAACTTGTGTTTCGAGTATGTCGGGGTTTTCCTTTCATCAGTCATCCATCTTTCATGAATTTCATAATCACAAACACATAAATAAAGTGACTTACGAGGGAACCGTCCGAAGTGATTAACCGCTTTTGAGTTCGGACTCTATACATAAGACAGACCCTAATGAGATATGAAAAACCCCAAAAGGACAAGTGCCCATAGGCCTTCTCTA
>CAJNSZ010003476.1:0-11099 GCA_905329745.1 Rotaria sp. Silwood2
TCCTTTTCAATTTCGATTCTATTAGTATGATTTCGAGACACGACATCCATTTTCTTACTTTTAATGAAATATGGCATATGAAAGAATATCTATTAGGAGAATTTGGCTAGCATATGACGAAAGTCCAACAAATGTCTGAAATCTTGAACTTTTGAAATAAAATATTTCTGAGAAAACTCCCAATAAAATGGAAAAGGTAGACAACAGTTAATATGGTAATGAAATATTAAAACTGCAGCTTTGGAACACTTTAAACGATGAGATAATATGGTTTTTTATTAGGAGGGGTCTATAATTATGTTACAGGCATTTTCCAGTTTTCTCCCATTTTTTTCTTCAAAGAACAAGAGATAAAAGAGAAATGCTAGAGTATCAGATAGTCGTAATTAGTCTCACATAGATGTGCAGCCAGCAGATCAATATCATTCCTTATTATAATAAAATAAACATTTTTCTATGTACATATCAGGGGGGGGGGGGGGGGCTATAATTATGCTATACCCTGTATGTCAGCAATGTGTGTATACTTTTTATAGAAAACTTATCAGTAATATATCTCTAGTTTTTGTGGGAAAATTCTACTCTCCTCGTTGAAAGATAAATAACCAATGTGTCTCTACTTCTTATAAAGAAAAAATCAACAATATATCTCATATTTGTCGTGAGCAAATAATAATATATTATTCTGTGTGTTACTTAAACTGCATATTATATTTTACATTATAATATAGAGACGAAGAAAACAAAAAAAAAAGACAGATAGTCTTGATTATTGTTAACTTGTGGCAGTTTTCTATCAAATACAATACTATATCTTCCTTTAGATTGAAGAAAGACCAGATCTCTTAATATTAAGACAGGAGTATGAAAATCAACTTGCTGCTAGCAATAATCCTTCTTCTAATTCGTCAGTCGAGTAAGTATTAAGTACACTGTTTTTCTAGCGTTAGCTCTAATTTTGTTGTGAAATTTTTCCAGCTATAGCACTAAAAACCACTGATTCCAAAGTGGATAGAACAGATTCAAGTTATGGAACAGGTATTGTTAACACACAAATTCATACTATTGTTGACTACTACGGGCAACAAATATATATCTACAAGTCACTCTCAAATGATCCGAAAAATCTAATCTACTATTACGTTCCAATCATGTTTCCAAAGAAGAGACTAAACACTAATTGGATTTGGACTTCTGGCAGAGGCGAACTACGTCTAAATGTCATGTTTGGTAATGATGAAATTGACGATATGGCACGAAAAAAAGTTATTAAAACAGGAGAAAATGGAACATTTGAAGTGGCTCCACTCATCATCGATTCATTTTCAGCCTTCGTTGTTGGTGCAAATAATAAGCCGGTGCCTGGCGTACACCCATTTCGCAGAATACACCCCAATGATAAAACAATGACAATTAGATTTGAATGTTCATCGGAAGTCATTGCTCAGAAAGTCAAGTCACGTGTCATCGATGGCGATTACGATGTAGAATTTGCATTCTTCTTTGCTGGTCTCAACAAAGTCTCAACAAGTATGGTGTCAGTCACTAGTGATTCATTAAAAAGTGTTCTCTCAAAAACAACAGCTGATGGCGGAAATACAAACGTAACTTATATTCATAGAGGCCAGGCCAATAAATTTGTTTCAAGCTATATGGCCAACGTTAGAAAGATGATTTACAAAGAAGATCCAAAGTCGAACACATCCAGTTTAACTGCTGGATTGGAAGAGCAATTCGCTTCGCTAATACAGCAAGGTCAGCAGCTTCTTAAAACTAGTTTGATATGTTTGAGACCAGATTTGTAACCAAAAGAAAAAGCTTTGATGCATTTTGTGTCCATATTTCATTTCTTCGTTTAGGCATGGATAACTCAAAACAAGAGAAATTAGATCTGAATATGTATGATCAAGTTTGGTCTTCTAGTGACTTAAATCCTGATCGTCTTACTTCGGAACTCAATAAAATCTTCACTTATAATCAGGCTGAAACTAATTATCGTAATACAAGTGATAAATACTATGACTTTAATGAAGAATATGCCAAATCATTGGCAACGTCAGCAGCATATAAAAGCTCAGCTAGTATCGTTGGAATTGCATCAGGAAGTATGGAGATATCTGCATCAGTTAATATGGCTGAATCGGGTGCTACCGGAAAAACAACGCATGATGTTATCTCTTTGGCAGATATTAAAAAATATCTTGATCAGAAGTCGATAGAAACTGAATGGAAAGGAGAAAAGATTATACCAAAATCATTTCAAGTTTATAAACTGACAGATATCACTGACAATCTACAAGTTGCTCTAATGGCAATAGAATTGATAGCTGAGAAAACGCATAATGCAATGATACGAACAATCAGCACATTAAACCTGCCTCCAACATTCGGTGGATTGATACAAGCAAGCGTCGTTCAATCATCTACATGTATGATAGGTGAAATTCGATTATATTCAGCTGACACTCATCCCCCTTATCCTTGGCTTATCTGTAATGGAACTGCAATTTCACGTGTTGAATATCAACGACTCTTTTCTGTTATCGGTGAATCATTCGGAGCTGGCGATCGGAAAACAACGTTTAATGTGCCTGACTTTCGCGACCGTTTTCCACTAGGTCTCAATCCAATCGGAAATCGAGTAGGCAGCTGGGGAAAAGGAGGAAATAAAGAACAGACACTCACAATTGATCAAATGCCTACTCATCACCATAGTGCTGGTACACTAAACACTACCGATGCAGGCAGGCATAAACATACGGTCAATGATCCAGGCCATAATCATGGGGGTCAAACGGGAGAATTCACACGTGAATACAGCGTCTACCATGACGATCACTTCGGAAGGGGCGACCGGGGTGCATCGTGGGGTATGCGCAATGTAACCCATAGACACCATATTCCGGTAGGAGGAACTGGAATAACCCTCGACAATGATGGCACTCATCTTCATTCAATTGGAGGATCAACAGATTCGGTTGGTCGTGGTAATTCATTCAGTATAATGCCACCTTATCAGACAATTGCTTATATCATTTTCACTGGAGCGGATTGTGCTTGAGGTGTCGCTATGCCTGTAAACCTCCCTTTCACTGGCACCCGTACCCGAATAGATCATCTTCTTGTGAGCTTTCAATAATATATTATAGGATTTTAAGAAATCCTTTCGATTCTCATTGAAACTAGATGCAGATTCAGGAGCCGCCTGATGAGTCCTTTGAGCAAGCACGAAATTCGAACCGGGTGTGAGGTGTGGGTGTGGGTGTTGAGTGTTGGTGTGATTGCCAGGTATATCCATACACACGCGCACACCCACCCTTACGAGTAATCTATAATTTACAACTTCTAAATATAGAAGGCATAAACTTCTGTTGATTCAAGGTTTATTACTGATTCAAAGGCAAAAAAAAGGAAGCCTGTAATGAATCATCAATGAAATATTTCACATTGCACTCAAACTACTAGTAAAAAAAGGCATTTAGTTAAAATAAAAGAGCAATAGTAGAAAAATGAAACTGCGATCAACACCTATTTTTTTTGCACTCATTCAGATGGCTATTCAAGCACTTGTCGATCCTCATCCGTTAATCTGTGAAAAACACCAGTCTTCTCTCTCAACTTCATCCTCAAAGTATGCTCAAACCGTCATTAGTCGTGATCCACATGGTTCTCTATCAGTTTCCTGGGAAATCGGCATTAAAATCACACTAAATAATGCTTCACAATGCCGAGTTAATCTTCCACTAAATGAATCAAAAGAGAAATGTAACACTGGTAAATTGGTTACATCGTGGAATACAATACTTTTAAAAGAACCGTTGAGATATGAAAGAGATGCAACAAATAGATTTTTTGCACAAAACATCTACGTGATATCATTAACGGAGAAAGCAAGTGCTGTGGTACTCATAGGGTGGGTGTGGGTTTAGAATTTATTGCTGGCCAGAACCCCACCCACACCCCTGAATAGATTACGCGATTTCTTCAATCTTGGGAATGCAACTTGGTCAAAACACGAGATTCTGACATCAATTGAGCTAATGTTGTCTAATTATTGAATACAAATTTCAATTACAGGAGAGAAACGTTGCGATGACGACATTTAAAGGAAGAGCGTTTTGATCCATGAAATTTCCCTAGGGAAAATCTTTGATGTTTCAGCCCCGGATCCTTGGAAGATAGGATCAAGATCCTGCAAGGATTCGATGTTTTTTCCTGAGGAAACGACTAAATCCTGAAAGAAGCGTGTAGCCACGGAATTGCAGGATCCTGTCAAGATTTAAAACAAGTTTATCAAGGATCCTGGCAAGTTTATCACTGTTTTTGAACCAGGATTAAGCCAGGAAATCGATGANCTCACCCTTACCAAAGATAACATTCGTATGTAGCTCGCCTCTGGCAGTAGTCCAAATCCAATTAGTGTTTAATTTCTTCTTTGGCACCATGATTGGAACATAATTATCTATTTATGTTTTTGAGGAGCTATTATTTATTGAATCTTGTAGAAAATTTCACAGGCTGTCTTTTGAAAAACAAATTCAAGTCAAACAATCAGAAAATAAGACAGATATTCACAAAATACAGAAAGAGTAACTTTTTATAGAGAAAAGTATTTTACTTAAACTACATATTATATTTTATATTATAATATAGAGATAAAGAACACAAAAACAAAAGACAGATAACCTTGATTATCGTCTACTGGTAGCAATTTCCTACCAAATACAATACTATATCTTCCTTAAGATTGAAGAAAGAATTAATCTCTTAATATTAAAACAGGAGTATGAAAATCAACCTGCTGCTAGCAATAATCCTTCTTCTAATTCCTCAGTCGAGTAAGTATCAAGTGTACTGTTTTTCCCATCGTTAGCTGTAATTTTCTATTGAAATTTTGCTAGCTATAACACTGCCGACCACTGATTCCAAAGTGGATAGAATAGATTCAAGTTACGGAACAGGCATTGTTAACACACAAATTCATACTATTGTTGACTACCACGGACAACAAATCTATATCTACAAGTCACTCTCAAATGATCCGAAAAACCAAATCTACTATTATGTTCCAATCATGGTTCCAAAGAAGAAATTAAACACTAATTGGATTTGGACTACTGCCAGAGGCGAGCTACGTCTCAATGTTATGTTTGGTAATGATGAAATTGACGATATGGCACGAAAAGAAATTGTCAAAACAGGAGAAACTGGAATATTTAAAGTGGCTCCGCTCATCATCGACTCATTTTCAGCCTTCGTTGTTAGTGCAAATAATCAGCCGGTGCCTGGTGTACACTCATTTCGTAGAATACATCCCAATGATAAAACAATGACAATTAGATTTCAGTGTTCATCGAAAGTCATTGCTAAGACAGTCATGTCACATATCATCAATGGCGATTACGAAGTAGAATTTGCATTCTTCTTTGCTGGTCTCAACAAAGTCTCAACAAGTATGGTGTCAATTACCAGCGATTCATTAAAAAATATCCTCTCAAAAACAAAAGCTGATGGAGGAAATACAAACGCCGCTTATATTCATAGAGGCCAGGCAAACAAATTTGTTTCTAGCTATATGGTCAATGTTAGAAAGATGATTTATAAAGAAGATCCAAAGTCGAACACATACAGTTTAACTGTTGGATTAGAAGAGCAATTCGCTTCACTAATGCAGCAAGGTCAGAAGCTTCTTATAAGTAGTTTGATACGTCTGAGTCCAGATTTTTAACGAAAAGAGAAAATTTTGATCCATTTTGTGTCCATGTTTCATCTCTTCTTTTAGCCATGGATAACTCAAAACAAGAGAACTTAGATCTGAAGATGTATGGTCAAGTTTGGTCTTCTAGTGACTTGAATCCGGATCGTCTTACTTCGGAAATCAATAAAATCTTCACTTATAATCAGGCGGAAACTAATTATCGTAATAAAAGTGATAAATACTATGACTTTCATGAAGAATATGCCAAATCATTGGCGATGTCAGAAGCATTTAAAAGCTCAGCTGATGTCCTTGGAATTCTATCAGGAAGTATGGATATATCTGCATCAGTTAATAAGGCTGAATCGGGTGCTACCGGAAAAACAACGCGTGATGTTATCTCTTTGACAGATATTAAAAAATATCTTGATAAACATTCGATAGAAACTGAATGGAAAGGAGAAAAGATTATACCGAAATCATTTCAAGTTTATAAACTGACAGATATCAATGACAATCTACAAGTTGCTCTAATGGCAATATAATTGACAACTGAGAAAACGAATAATGCAATGATACGAACACTCAGCACATTAAACCTACCTCCGAACTTCGATGAATTAACACAAACAAGCACCATTGAATCATCTACATTCGGTGGATTAACACAAAAAAGCACCATTGAATTATCTACATTCGGTGGATTAACACAAACAAGCACCATTCAATCATCTACAGCTGTGACAGGTAAAATTCGACTATATTCAGGGTGAGGTTGTGAGAGCGAGGGTTAAGGTGAGACTGTGGATGAAGGTTACATGAGAGTGAGGAAGGACGGTGAGGCATAGGGGTTCCCGTTCCTAGGAACCCGATGCGGATTCTTGTTCTTATGAATGGAACCCGGAAGTGACACCCCTAGCTATGAAAGAAAGATAGAAAGTAAATAATAGAGAAGTGCGCAAACTGGATTGGTTGGAAATTATCTGCTTCATATAGCGTCATGCAAAGTATTATTTTGGCGGAAAGCTATATCTATCACATGATACAAGTATGAAAGGATTGAGACTCCATCTCATTCAATGAGAAACCATGCAAATTTTGAACTTTCTCGCCTTGTCAGTTCTCTTTGGTGTAATTACAGTACAGACCTGTTTGAAAAATTGTACGTCACTATGCCATTAAGCAATGTGATTTTTCTTTGAGGTCGAAACACAACCTTGGGAAATAGCACCAATTTGATTTAATTAGCCATTAATTACCCCAATGTTCTGACTAACGTGATATTTTAACACCTACAGTTGTTCATCGTATTAAGCGTCGATGGTCTTTTTTAAATGTAAGTCGGAACGAAACAATGTATCGAAATGTTTCACGACATTTTATGTAAATAATATCGTGAATATCAGAGGAAGTCGTATCAACAATGGTACAGGGTGTCCCCAAAGTCCGGCGGGAGAAAAAAACTTGAATATTTTCATCATTTCTTAACTAAACTTCACTGTTATTTTTTTTGTTTGAACGAGAAACGTTCCAAGTTTTATTGCATACGATTGGAAGTTTTTGTTAATATTTTAAAGAAGGCTTGGGTTTATTATGGTGAAATTCCGGTTTTTCAGAACTTTTTTAAAATAAATTATTTACTGCGAAAGTTTTTGACTGAAACATGAATAGTTTTTAATATTAAAATAAAGTAGAGGATTCCCACTTTCATATGAAAATATATATATATTCGCTTTTTTTTAAGAATAGCTGGACGGTGTGCACTTCTTCAGCCACAGTTGTTGCATACTAGCATCTGGGAATTGCAAAAAAAAGTAATATCATTTTTTTTAGCCAAAATTAAGTAGTAAAAGGAAAAGTTACAAGTGGGATTTCATAGAAAGAAGAT
The DNA here is from genome assembly GCA_905329745.1 of Rotaria sp. Silwood2. Lineage (NCBI taxonomy): Eukaryota > Metazoa > Rotifera > Eurotatoria > Philodinida > Philodinidae > Rotaria > Rotaria sp. Silwood2. The sequence continues at coordinate 7,587 of CAJNSZ010003476.1, forward strand.
AGTTCAACGAACTGAAACAGTTTGACAATCTGTAATAAGGTCTCTCACGCTATAGAAGAAAGCGGAATCTGTAGATTATGTTAATATAGGAAAACTTACTACTTTTGGCAAAACTTTAAGTTAAATAAAACATCTGAATGTATGGAATTGTAGAGCAAACCGAATTCTACAAAATGAGACTTCGAACAACTCTGGCAAAGATTCCGTTCAATTGCGACAAGTTCCATAGTTTTTACTCACTTTTATAAGTACGTTTACAGAAGACATCCATTGCAAGATGTATTATTTTTCTGTACTAACGTATTTTATACAAAAACTTCTAACCATGTGAAATAAAACTTCGAACGTTTCTCTATCAAGCAAAAAAACAACCGTTAAGTTTATTTAAGAAACAACGAAAATATTCCAGTTTTTTTTCATGCCGGACTTTTGGGACACCCTGTATATGGAAATGATTCTGGTTGATCTAGAAGGAGAGAGTGAGAGAGAGAGAGTGAGAGAGACTCACCCACTGTATAATAGCATCAATTTAATATAGCGTTGTTCACTTTGAAATGCTTGAAATGTTGATGAGTATCGAACAGCTCGTACAAGGGCCGTTTTTATAATATTATCAAAGACATGTCGAGAATGATCGGATATAAATGAGACAACATCAACATAAGGTTCAGCAGTTGGTTTATGGTAAACAGATGTAGATAAAATACCATGATTATTAGTAAGAAGAACATCAAGAAATGATAGACTTTGACTAATTTTATAATCTAATTTAATATTTGGATGCCATGTATTTGCATCTTTTAATAGATCTCTTAATTGTTGTTTTGACCCTATTCAAGGTCATAAAAATATCATCAATATATCTACGAAGAGAATGATCTTTGAAAAAAGAAAAAACGAGTTTCTATCTATCTAGTGCACTTACTAACCAAAACATTCTCCTGATATCTCTTGTTGACGAACAAATTCTTGTTGCCATTTTCACATAAAAATCTTGGCTAGTGTTAATGTGAATGATGAACCCATGGCATCACCAAGAGTTTGTCGATAAATTTTCTTACCATACACAAAAACATTTTCTTCCAAAACAATCGAAGCTAATTCTCTTATTGTTTTGACATCAATTTTATTCACTGCTGTTTTGCCATGTATTTTAAGAAATTCTACCAGAATATCTAATGCTTGATCTTGTGGTAACATTGTATATAAATTACGAATATCGAAAGTACAAAAAAAAAGAGTTGATGATTTTAAAAGACTTTTCTTCTGATATTTTTTAAGTTCATTAATTAAATGAGTACCATCAACAATGGTTGTTTTACGGCATTGATCATTGAATACAGGTGCAATAATTTCATGTAAAAAATCTGAAATCTTCTTTGTAATAGCACGCATCGTATTTTCAATAGGTCTTACTGGTATACCATCCTATATATATATATGAAGAAAAGAAATTATATAATTTGTTTTAGAATTAAAGAAAACGATTCTTACACTGAAAAAAAGGTGTCAAACGAAACCTTTCAGGTTTCGTGGAGCTTTACCATATACTGTTAGGCATCGTACAAGTGCACGAAATCTCTTGAAAGTTTCGTAAAGTACTAGGTTCCGTATAATAACCCTTTTGAGCTTTCATTACCGAAATGGTTTCGTAAGAAACCTCTGACAGGTTTCGCAGTCAAAAGGTTTCGTAAGAAACTATTTCCTTTTCCTATTTCATCTATGCCACAGACAGATATTCACCAATCAGAAAGCCAATCAATCTGAATTTTCGTGTCCATTTATCTATTTATCAATTACTTTGCAATTGACTTCATATATTTTATCGCTGTTGTCTCGAATCATACCTTTTCATATGAAGACTCTTCTTGAAAAAAAAGACAGAAGGCTTCTATAATGTCGCAACGATCTCTAACATTTTACCGAAAGAAATATAACACCTGCCTGCTCAACACCATCTTTGTGCCTACTCCATGAATCACTATACTTATCAGTTTTATCATAGTATTCTCCTTGTCTACTATTCGCAAGCATTCATGATCCATATCGCTGGCCTTTTCGTACGACAAACGATTACTTATAAACAAATTTGTACTCTTTATATATTTATCTTTGTCTCACATTGTCTTCACAGAGATCGTGTTAGTTAAGAACATTACAACATTTAGTCATTTTCAATTTGACGTATACTATGACAGTATACATAGAGACATACATATAGATATCCGAGTCCAAACACAAACATAAATAAGGAATGCCATAGACTACGTTGGTTCCTACATGTATTGACAGCTGAGAACCATGTATCAGGTTAGCAATAATTATAGACGGTTAGATATAAATACATATCCTATTAATAAACATAAAGATTTCAATGTATCAAAACTCGTAAAGTCACAGCTAAAAGTATTGAAATATAGAAATAACGGTTACGCCATATATTTAGGGATTTACGTATAGAAATAAGGGTTAAGATACCACTAGAATGATTGTGGTACAGATATAACGAAAGAGATAGAGATAAGAAGATTTAAATACAGACACACGTCTGTACGGATATATATAACAGTCTAAATAATCCTTACAAAGTATGATCAAACGTAGTCTATGGCATTCGTATTGTATTGGTAAAATGTTAGAGATCGTTGCGACATTATAGANATCTGAGCCAGCAACCGATTTTTCAAAATTTTTAAATTTATTTTTTTTGAGTTGAGGAAGGGGCCAATATCAATATCGACCAAAACCAAATGGCATTCGTATTGTATTGGTATTGTTACATCCCTAGACATAAATATAAGGATTTCTCCAGTTATAATGATTAACGCATGGATATAAAGGTTAAGGCATATATATAAGGGTTAAGATTATTTATAAGGGATAATATATCGTTATAAGAATTAAGACATAGATATAACAGTTAAGGCATAGTTATAAGGATCAAAAATATAGATTATAAGGATTAAGGTATAGTGAAAGGATAGTGCGGCTACCTCAATGGCACGCGCAATAGAAATGCAAACCAGAGTCGGCAGCAGTAATGGAAACAGGATGATGACTCAACAACGATTTCGATATCAAGATCTTGAGGGTGAGGGTGAGTCTAGCTACCAAGATTTGTTTCGATCCGGCAAAGGATATCATTAGTTGGTTTTGAATTCATCTTCATTCAGATGATCGCTAAGATCACAAATAAGAAAGGGTGTGAGTCTAGCAACCATTATCGCGATTTCATCCCTGCTAAGGGAATCATCAGATGGCTTCGACTTTGTAACTATTCGAATGATCCGATTAAAATCATAAATAAGTTACATAATCTACTGAAATTTTCAACAAAATACTAAAAAAGAATACAGTTGGAAGAAGTAGATATCCGTAAAACAGTGGTGAGTCTAGCAACCATACTGAAAAAAGTGCCATACGAAATCTAGATAAGAGTAGTTCTTTCTCACCCTCAAGATGGCAATAGATGGATAAAAATACGAGCAGCAGTTCATACATTCATTCAAGCAA
>CAJNSZ010003477.1:0-11095 GCA_905329745.1 Rotaria sp. Silwood2
TTTTTTTTATAATTTCTTTTTCTGTGCTGAGAAAACCCGTCTGCAATAGGAACACTCAAAAATCGGCCGAGTGATTTTCGAATAAAAACTACATTTCTCATTCAAAACTCGTAGAAATAAGCCAAAATAGATTAAAAACTATGGAAGATTCGATGGAAATGGTTTCTAGATATACAGGAGACCACTATAGGGATTTTAGAAAAACATCATTGCGCAAAATTCTATTGCCACTGAGGTTTATGTGGCATTACCACTTTCTATATTCTTTTATTGACTTGCTAGAATGAAAAAACAGCTAAACCTGAATAAAATCTAGAAAATAGAACAGTTCAATATAGTACTAACAGAACAAATAAAAAATATATTAGAACTACACGTATTAATCATCAATGTTAGCGTTTGTGATTTTACGATGACTGATGATTCTGTCCTCACATAATCCACTAAAAACCATTCTTAATACTTCACAATAAACTTTTCCATCGTCATATGCTTTAATTGTGCGCCAGAATCGACGAAATAGCTTCAGATGAATTTGTTTTTCAATAAAATTTGCTTTTGCTTCCGGTAGCAAACTAATTAATCTTTGAAAAATTTGATTCCGTATGCTTTCTTATATATTGTTTTGAGTGACACCAATATCCTTCAATTGAGTTAGTTTCACAATGGAATTTGGGCGTAAAAACTATTTTGACATTATATTCAGCGGCTAATTTTTCAAGTTTGCTGACCTATAATTTTGAAAATGAGTAAGCATAAGACGTACGCCGTTTCTTGTATTGAACAAGAAAACTGAATCTCTACTCACGGTTTTGAAAGCTACATGTTCAGACAACAATAATTTTAATTCATTGAGTTTGCATTTTCTTGGAACAAAAACATTCAGTTCATATGCCAAAGACAATAAACCTTTACTATTTCCATCATCATCATAACATTCAATAGTTTGTTTGTTATTTTGTTCATCAAAATAATCAATCGTATCAACAGGACATCTAGTACCGGGCTTCATTCCAAAGTCATTGACACTAAATTCAGCTGCTGTATGTGTTCTGGCATTGTGGACTAGGTAGACGAAATGATGACCTTTGTTGTAAGACTCTCGTTTGGGGAATGTATAGTAGAACTAATTATTTAGTCTGCTTAAGAATTAGAGAGCTTACGTAGATTGTCGACCTTGCTTTGTCATCGTAACATATACATAAATTAAATATAATATTATGTTTAATGTGTTTTATTTTGAGAAAAACAAAACATAACAATCACCAACAACCAAGGATATAACCAAGGGGAAAAGTGCTAGTATCGTGCACCTAAAATGCTGATAGGTGCTGAACAGGTGCTCAGATGCTGAGCAGGTGCTGAGGTGCTGAGAAAGTGCTGAGAAAATGCTGAGGTGCTGAAAAGGTGCTGAGAAAGTGCTGATGTGTTGCAAAGATGTCGGACGAATACTGAGGTATTATTAGAGTTCAAGAGATATTATACGCTTAACTACTATTATTATGATGGACTAACAGCGCTCTCTATAGATTCACTTGTGTATCCAATCTTAATGAACATTCTGTGTGCCCAATCAGCTTTTTACCTATTTTTATCTACTTTTTAACTCAACTTTACTGGGAAAAGAAACTCCTTGCCACGGTCTTTTGTAACATGAAGAAGAGCTTTTGAGTTAAAAATTAAATAACAATCTTCATAGCATATCTTGCCTGACAACATTAACTCTTTATAAATTAGAATGTAGCAGTAGTTCAGAGAAAAATTGGAAAATACCCATACGTTATGGTTTTCTGTGATAGATTCACCATCAACCGAATAGCACATATGCAGATCTCTTATCGTATGCTATTATTTATTTCAATGTAGATTGATGATCTGTGTATATGTTTCATAATGAATCTATTTATTTAAGATAAATATTCAATTTCTCATGTCATTAGTAATTCCTGAAAAACGAAACAGCAACAGTTTACCAGATGATATCTTTAGTTATAATCAAGATAAATTTTATGAATTTGTTGAGCATTGGTATGGTAATGATCTTGCACAATTATTTAGTTTTCAAGCAATTCGAAATGGATCACACCTTTTAAACACCACAGCTGATGATATATTATCTGTTTTACAACATGAGTCCGAGGATATCAACAAATTGAAAAACTTATGTTGCTTTGAACTTGCCAATAAGCGGTTCGAAGTTAGATTAGGTGTTAAACTTGCTATCAATAATCTGATCCAGTTATTGAATATTAAACAAGAACAAGAAAAAAAAAAAGAAACGATCATCTGATCAACATTCATCATCCAGTATTGATACATCAACATCTATTGATCAAACACAATCACAAAATGAAACAAAATTATTATCAGCTACATCATTAACCTCGTCGAGTACCGATACAAATCCAACACGATCAAGATTACCATTAATTCAGAACAAAATGAATGAAATGGATCATATACTTGATATTAAAAATCAAATCAGTAAATGGTGGGATGGAGTTGATAATAATAATAATTCATTGTTAGATGAAGGTACACAGTACTTTTTAGAGATCAACAAATCAATTAATAATTCATATACTTGTGTTTTATCATGCCAATGCGGTATTCGATTTAAATTACCATTTACAGAAGGTCTTTTCAAATTATCAGCGTTTTATCGTCATTTAAAAGAAAAAAAATGTGTAAAACTACTAGATACAGTGAGTATTTCTCATCTTAAAAATAATTTTTATGAATATCTTTACATTTAGACGAATGTAACAGAAAATAACTCGACTAATAAAGAAAATCAATTAAGTTGTACTTCGAAATCATCAAGTATAAAGTCGAAGAAGAAGAAAACATCAACATCTACAACTTCCAAACGACCTCGATCACCATCAACACAAGTATCTGCGAGCAGTGGCAAGATGAACGTAAAAAAGCATCGATCGTCTTCCTCGAAAAATAGTAATGTGTTTTTGGACTAGAGAATTAGTTGTAACATTATTTTACGACGAAATTGATGTTTGTTTGTTATCTTAAGGTATGAAAATATCAATAAAAACATTGTATATTATATTTGTCCTATAGTCTACGGCAAAAGTTTAAGCCAGATTAGTTTTTTAATATTTTTTCGCATTTTTTTTATTACTTTTTTTCATATTAAGAGGTACAATCTGCATTAATTAGTGATATAGATAGTACGAGAGGTCAGCTACATGATGTGCTATAAATCGAAGCTCTGTCTATCTATATAGATTTATTCATGATTAAAATAATTTTTTTCCATGCAAAAATATGTTTAATTGCTTTCAGTATTTCGCATTTCCTAACAAGAGATTTGTGCTAAAATGAAAAAAAAATATCAATCGATAGAGAATTTCACGCTCTATCAGTTTATAAAAAAACGATTTTTCCCATAGTCGATCTTCATTTCGATAATCTAATTTCAGTGAGAACAATCAGCATCTTTCCCCGTCAAAATAATTAAAAAAAAAGAGATGCTAGTTATGTTTCTCTAAACTTTCTTCTAGTAAAGCGAACATGAGAAATGGATAATAGTCAAAGTTCTAATACATCATTTTGTTCAGCGTTGAATGCTCTTTCCAGTAGCGTATAAAATATTGTAATAAGAGGCGGCTTATAGGAAGTACTTTCATCTTTCCATTTTTACTGACTATTCTCACTAAAATTAGGTTATTGAGATGAAGATCGACTATGGGAAAAATCGTTTTTTTTATAAACTGATAGAGCGTGAAATTCTCTATCGATTGATATTTTTTTTTCATTTTAACACAAATCTCTTGTTAGGAAATGCGAAATACTGAAAGCAATTAAACCTATTTTTGCATGGAAAAAATTATTTTAATCATGAATAAATCTATATAGATAGACAGAGCTTCGATCTATAGCACATCATGTAGCTGACCTCTCGTACTATCTATATCACCAATTAATGCAGATTGTACCTCTTAATATGAAAAAAAAATAATAAAAAAAATGCAAAAAAATATTAAAAAACTAATCTGGCTTAAACTTTTGTCGTAGACTATATATGTAACATTTTTTAAATTATTTTTGTTCATATTACACTTGTTTTCTTAATTAAAATTTTTTTTTGTAGTCATATTGATATTACAATTAGATGAAAAGAAAGTAGATAATTTTTTGTATTTGAAACGAAACTATTTATACTTGTAACTGTTTTTATCTGGAATAAAAAAGTATCGACTTGACATTAAATAGACAGATTCATTTTCTCTTTTCAATATCGATGTGTTAATTATAGTTAGGTGTACGATTAGCAATTTCTTATAAATGGGAATATTACTTTTTCAATATTTACAATGAATATCTTTGAACTTAACGAATTAACAGATGATATGATGAACTTATGTGATGATGACTTCTATAATTTTCTTGAAAATTTACTAAATAAAGATTTATGTCAGCTTTTTCAAGTTCAGGCTATTCAAGATATGTCTTCATTGTCATCAATAACAATTGAACAAATAATTGAAATACTTACTGTTGATGTTATTGATTTGAATAATTTGAAAAAATCACTTGGTTTTATAACAACTGATGGAAAATTTCATCTTCGACTTGGTCATCGAAACTTATTAGAACGTTTATTAATATTAGTGAAATCAAAAAATAATTTATCTGTTAAAAATTTTGATCTTTCAAATAAAAATATTAAAAATCAAATTTATGAAAAACTTTTAGAAATGTGGAAACAAACATCTAGTTCGTCGAAAGTAGCCTGTATTCCAGTTTTGTTTCCATGGATCAATAACATTTTTCAAAATTTAGAAAAAACAAAAAATAGATATCGTTATGATGATCAGATACAAGAATTTGCTTTATTAATATTCATTTTTGGAGGTCGAAATTGTTATGAATTCCTTCACCTTAATTTACCATCAGCATTACCTCACATAACTAATTTAGAAATTTTGATAAGAACTCAAGAATTTAAAATGATTGAATGCGAATTCCGATTTAGTTTGTTAACAGAGTATTCACGATCAACTAATTGTAATTATATTTTTGTTGCTGAAGATGCAACTCGTTGCATATCTTGTATTGATTATGATGCACAATCTAATTCATTTATTGGTTTATCAGCACCATTAGTTAATGGATTACCACAATTCAATTTTTTTCAGACAGAAAATTTTCAGATATTAAAAAATTGGTTTGATGAAATAGATACATCAAGATTTATTAATCTTCATATGGCAAAATCTTTAAAATTATCTTCTCCTCCTTTCATTTTATGTGCTTATGGTTCGAACAACAAGTTCGAAGCAATAGATGTTTTAAAAAATTGGTTATTTATTTATAATCAAAGTTTAATTCAAGGTTTAAGAGTGATAGGTTTTAGCACTGATGGTGATTCTCGTTACCTTAGAGCCATGGGATTATGTTCCCGTTTTTTTGCTGAATTACCAAATTTAAATTTATTTAAGCATAATGATCCATTCGATATCAAAATACCTAAGGAATGGTCTTGGTTTTTTATGAAACAACAGCAAACTTTTCTTTTCATGCAAGATCCAATACATATTGCAACAAAAATTCGTAATAGACTTCTTTCTACAGTGGCAAATTTAAGAATGGGAGATTTTTCAGTTGATATTAAAGATCTTATTGATTTAGTTGAATCAAAAAGCAAATTAGAACATAATTTAATCAAATCTGATCTTAATCCTAAAGATCGACAAAACTTTGCTTCATGTTTAAGAATATCTTCTGAAACAGTGTTAGCTTTACTGAACAGAAATGAAAATTCGAAAGGTACATATGTATATTTAACTTTATTAAACTTGATTATATCTGGATTTATAAATAAATCAACTGCAATTGAAGAACGTTTATTTAATATTTGGACTGTAGTCTTCGTATGCCGATTATGGTTCTCATGGATACAGTACCTAGATGTAAAAAATAGCAACAATAACATCAATAGTAATAATAAAAATAATAATAACATTAATAGTAATAATAATAATAATAATAATATTAATAATTCCCAATCACCAAAAAAATTTAAACAGAGAACTTTTATTACAAAACCGGCATTCTGGTGCATTGAAATCAATGCACATACATTAGTTTATATTATTCTTCTAGTTATTAAAAAAAAGTTACCAATTGATGCACTCAATACATTTGGTTTTAACTCACAAATTTGTGAGAACACTTTTCGTATTGCTCGTTCGTTGACCGGTTCATTCTCTTCAATTACCAACTTCAGTGTTAAATCATTTATGAAAAGATGTGAAAAAATATCCGTTGTTAACTCAATAAAAAGTCGTGGTAATCAAAAAGGAGATTATAGTTTTCAGTTTCCACAGCATCATAAGAATGATAAAGACACATATGATTATTCTATTGATAATATTAAAGAATTAAATCTAACAGAATATGATATTGAAAAAATTATCTATCGTGCATTTGAATCAGCTCAAAAATTAGCTTCAATGGTTAACATGAGTCAATTATTAAAAAATAAAAATATTTATTCATTACCTGATTTAAGTCAGTTTATTAAAACAATTTTAAGTAAATCATCTTCAAAAATAGTAGATTACACGGAAGATGATGATTCTAACTATGATTCAGATGAAGATGAATTCGAAGATAATGAAGATAGTTCAGTACATGCAGCATTTGATGATGAAGATGAAATGTTACCCAGTATTTTTGGTGACGACGAGGAGGAAGAAGAAGGCAATANCACTCCATCAATTACTGATTCAATGTTTAATATCAAGTATATGATCGCTTTCATTCATTTTGTTCTGTATAGGTGTTAAACTTGCAATTAATAATTTGATCCAGTTATTGAATATCAAACAAGAACAAGAAAAAAAAGGAACGATCTTCAGGTCAACGTTCATCATTCAGGATTGATACATCAATATCTATTAATCAAACACAATCACAAAATGAAACAATTCTACCATCAGCAGCATCATTCACCTCGTCGAGCAGCGATACAAATCAAACACGGTCAAGATTAACACCTATACAGAACAAAATGAATGAAAGCGATCATATACTTGATATTAAACATTGAATCAGTAATTGATGGAGTGGAATTAATAATAATAATTCATCCTTAGATGAAGGTGCACAGTACTTATTAGAGATCAACAAATCAATTAATAATTCATATATTTGTGTTTTATCATGCCAATGCGGTATTCTATTTGAATTATCATTGACAGAAGCTGGTTTTTTCAAATTATCATCACTTTATCGTCATTCAAAAGAGAAAAAAATGTGTAAAACTACTGGGTATAGTGAGTATTTCTCATACTGAAAATAATTTTTATGAATGTTTTTACATTTAGAGAAATGCAAAAGAAAATAAGTTGGTTAATAAAGAAAATCAATTAAATCGTTCTTCAAAATCATCAAGTACAAAGTCGAAGAAGAACAAAACACCAACATTTATAATTTCCAAACGATCTTGATCATCGTCAAGACTAGTCTCTTCAAGGAGTATCTTCAAGGAGTATCAAAATGAACGTAAAAAAGAATCGATTGTCTCCCTTGAATAATAGTAATTTGTTTCTGGACTAGAGAATTAGTTTTAACATTATTTTACAAAGAAATTGATGGTTGTTTATTATCTTAAGCCCTGTAAATATCATTAAAAACATTTAGTATCATATTTTTTCTCATATGTAACATTTATTATTATTATTTGTGTTCATATTACACTTTTTTCTTGGTAAAAAGAGTTTTTTGTAGTCATATTGATGTTATAGTTAAATGAAAAGAAAAAACATAATTCTTTTTGTGTTTGAAACGAAACTATTTGTACTTGTAACTGTTTTTAGTTGAATAAAAAAAATATCGACTTGACATTATATGGACTGATTCATTTTCTCTTTTCAGTATCAGTGTTCTTGTTATAGTTAAGTCTAGAATTAGCAATATCTTATAAACAAGAATATTATTTTTTAATATTTGCAATGGATATCTTTCAACTTAATGAATTAACAAATGATATGATGAACTTATGTGATGATAACTTCTACAATTTTCTTGAAAATTCATTAAATAAAAATTTATGTGAGCTTTATAAAGTTCAGTCTATGTGACATATGACTTCATTCTCGTCAATAACAATTGATATTATTGATTTGAGTAATTTGAAAAAATCACTTGGTTTTGAAATAACTGATGGAAAATTTCATCATCGATTTGGTCATCGAAATTTATTAGAACGTTTGTTAATATTAGTGAAATCATAGAAAAATTCGTCTATTAAAAAATGTTGACCTTTCAAATAAGTATATGAAAAATCAAATTCATGCAAAACTTTTAGAAATGTGGAGGCAAACATCTAGTTCATCGGAAGTAACTCGTATTCCAGTTTTGTTTCCATGGATCAACAACATTTTTCGAAATTTAGAAAAAAACTAAAAATATCGTTATGGTGATCAGACACCCGAATTTGCTTTATTAATATTCATTTTTGGTGGTCTACATTGTTATGAATTCCTTCGCCTTAATTTACCATTAGCATTACCTCGAATAACTAATTTAGAATTCTTGATAATAAATCAAGAATTAAAGATGATTGAATGTAATTTTCGGTTTAATTTGTTAAAAGAATATTCACAATCAACCAATTTTAATTATATTTTTGTTGCTGAAGATGCAACTCGTTCAATATCTTGTATTGATTATGACGCACAATCTAATTTTTTTATAGGTTTTTCATCACCATTAGTTGATGGAGTACCACAATCGGATTTTTTTCAGACAGAAACTTTCAAAGTATTAAAAAATTGACTTGATGAAACAGATACATCAAAATTTATTGATCTTCATATAGCAAAATCTTTGAAATCATCTACTCCTTCTTTCATTTTATGTGCTTATGGGTCGAACAACACATTCGAAGAGGTAGATGCTTTTAAAAGATAGTTATTTATTTATAATGAGAGCTTGATTCAAGGTTTAAGAGTAATAGGTTTTAGTACTGATTGTGATTCTCGTTATCTTAGAGCAATGAGATTAAATTATCGTTTTTTTGGCGAATTGCCAAGTTTAAATTTATTCAAGTATAATGATCAATTTGATATAAGAATACCTGAGCAATGGTGTTGGTTTTTTATGAAGCAACAACAAATTTTTTTTTATGCAAGATGTGATACATCTTGCAACAAAAATTCTCAATCGACTTTCTACAGTAGCAAACTTCAGAATGGGAGATTTTTCAATTGATATTAAAGATCTTATCGGTTTAACTGAATGAAAAAGCAAAATCAAACATAATTTAATCAAATCTGATCTTAATTCTAAAGATCGACAAAATTTCGCTTCGTGTTTACGAATATCTTCTGAAACAGTGTTAGCTTTATTGAATAGAAATGAAAATGCTAAAGGTACATATGTATATTTAACTATATTAAATTTGATTATATCTGGATTTGTAAACAAATGAACTACAATTGAAGAACGATTATATCATATATTGACTGTAGTCTTTGTATGCCGATTATGATTTTCATGGATACAGTACCTAGACATAACAAACATCAACAATAACGCCAACAATAGTAATAATAATAATTCCCATTCAACAAAAAAAAATCAACGAGAAAACTTTTATTACAGAACCAGCTTTGTGATGCATTGAAATCAATACACATACATTAGTTTATATAATTCTGATAGTTATTAAGAAACAATAACCAATTCATGCACTCAATACATTTGGTCTTAATTCACAGATTTATGAGAACACTTTTCGACTTGCTCGTTCATTGAACGGTTCATTCTCTTCAATCGCCAACTTTAGTGTCAAATCATTTATGAAAAGATGCGAAAAGACATCCCTTCTTAGTTCAATAGAAAGTCGTGGTAGTCAAATGGGAGATTACACTTTTCAGTCTCCACAACATCATAAGAATGATAAAAAAAAACATATTGATTTTCTATTAATAATATAAAAGAATTAAATCTAGCAGAATATGATATTGAAAAATTATCTGTCGTGCATTTGAATCAGCTAAAAAATATGTTGGAATGGTTAATATGACTCAACTATTGAAAAATGAAAATATTTATTCATTACCTAAATTAAGTCAATTTATCAAAACGATTTTAAGTAAATCATCTTCAAAAATAGTAGATTACACGGACGATGATGATTCTAACTACGATTCAGATGAGGATGAATTCGAGGACAACGAGGATGTTTTAGTAGCATTTGACGACGAAGATCAAATGTTATCCAGTATTTTTGATGAAGATGAGGAAGAAGAAGAAGGCAATATTATAGCAAATAACCTTCCTAATATATCAAAACAAAATTTCAAAGGCTGTCGAATATACGACAAAATAAATCCACAACAAATGAACAAATATTTTCGTATTCATGCTGATTCATCAGTGAAATACATTCACAAACAAGCAGCCTGTTGGTCGTTATCAACGAGTAAAAGTCGCCTACACTGTAAAAAAAATTCGTAGAATAATAAACCCTAGTACTTTAGGAAAATCTTCCTAAACCCTTCAAGGGTTTATGCTGGTGTGTTAAATCCTTAAAGGATTTTTATGCGAAAGGGTTTCGTAGAAAAAGGGTATTTAAAAATAAAAAGGGTTTATGACTAGCGAAAAAGGGTTTATTGAACGAAGGATATTTTAAAATAATAAGGGTTTATTCTACCAGAATTTAAGGAGAAGGGTTTATTAATCTACGATGAAGGGTTTCCTATTCTACCCTTTCATTCAAAGGGTTTATTATTCTACGGTGAAGGGTTTATTATTCTACGGTGAAGGGTTTATTATTATACCCTTGCATGAAAAGGGTTTATTATTCTACGTCGAAGGGTTTATCATTTTACCGTTCCATAAAAGGGTTTTTATTTTGTGTTTGAAACTTTTAGTCTAGTTCGAGATGTTGATTATTCTTTGGTTATTTTCGGAGTAATTATTACTTGTTGTATGCAATAGCCAAACTTCTCTCTTAGATTACTTTCTCTTTTTAAATTCGCGGAATGGATGGATATGACCACGTACATTGGGTCAATCATTATTCTATCTGAAATTATTTTAATCAAACACGTTATACATC
>CAJNSZ010003478.1:0-11093 GCA_905329745.1 Rotaria sp. Silwood2
AAAATGATTTTGCCGGGATCCCGTCACTTTTTGCGAGATAGGCGAGATCCCGCGGCTTCCCGCACAGAAAAGTTAATCCCGCGGGATCCCGGCGAGATTCATAAAAAATGAGCGACATGGGTGACTTCTTGTGTGTATAAGTGTCTATCAGATAGCGCATTGGCGTAAATTTTGGATTAGATAATTTCATAGATTAGGAACACATTTTCTGGTGTAATTCGATCTTATTACATATGAGTGACCGCTGAACAGCAGAATATTCACTACAATCAATAGTGCGTGGTTGCAGTTCTATTTTCTGTATTACACTCAATATGATTCCACTTATCAAATAACCATGATATATAAACGAAAAACAACGTTAAAACGCATCTATCTGAGTGACATGATCATGTAGGGGAGATTCAACGAGTGACTAGACATTTTTCACTTTCTCTACCCAAACTTGTCAAAACGAGCTCAATCACCGATTTTATCTACTCAACGCATTAAAACGAGTTGACATCGAAAAAAAGCGTTTTAACGGATCATCTTTTCTCATACAAGAAGTCAGCAAGTTATACAGCGTGGTTTCCTTCAATTTTCATGTTCAATATATCAAACCATCGTTTTACCGCTTATCTGTCTGCGTAGAAAAGTAGAAAACAGAATTTTTCTTACACATGCACCGTACATGAATTTAATCATTATAGTTGTTTCTTTTTTAGCTTCTACTTGATTATTCAGTAGCTAAAACGTTACATGAACACTTGCAAGAATTTATCCAGTTCTTTCAAAACAATAATAATAACTTCTTGTTAAATATGAATCAATCAACTTAATGTCTGATATTAAGAGAGACAGAAGTATGCAAACTTGAACTTGCAGTCATTGGTTACCACAATTAATCAACACTATTCAATGAGACTGATCCCTCATAAACATGCCATTCAATTTCGTTTCCAATTTTTTCCTCACGATGTTTTCCCATTCCTGATCAGTAAATTCATATTGGCATTGCGTAACATGGTATTGATTGATTTGTACTTCTTTCTTCTCAATTAACTTCAGTTCAGCTGTTTTTTCGCACCATCCTCTCATTTCTTCATTATTATTATCAGTTTGTATTACTATTTTACCGATGCCTAATTTTTCGAATGCAAAAACAATTGACGTATACAGAGCTTCTGTGGCGTATCCTTTTCGAGTTACACTTCGATCGAGAGTAATACCCAAATAGCCGGTGTCACCATCGATTGTTGCAAAGCCTACTCCACCAATACAACGATCTTCTTCTTCATTAATAGTAGCAGAAGCTAATAAAATAACATTGAAAACACAGCTCTTTCCTTGAGATCGTGCCTCTTTTTGTAAGTTGACTCTATCAATCATGTCCTGTTCTGTCCATTGTCTATTCTTCTTTCGTTCTTCGCCATCGCCCCAACCTTTCGGTGGTTGAAGAAAGGGTAGATGTTTCATGTTGATGGAATCACAAAAAATTGATATCAAACTTGAAGTGTCACAATCTTTGTGAGTTCGTAGAATTAGGCGACCAAAGTGTGAACGAATCGACACTGGATCACTCGTCTTTACTTGTTCATCAAAGCAACGAACAGAATTTTCGCTGGAGATGTCGAGCATTTGTTTGAATAAGTAACGATACAATGAGACGTCAATCACTCAGTAATAGGTTGTACACTAATTCTATCTGAAAATAAAAAAAGCTTTCAGCGTAAACCTTACGAGGTTGAAATTTTAAACACGATAGATTCGCTACAATCGTAAATGAGAGCTCTGTTCAGATTGATCATATTATTTTTGAGTTCAAGTCAATCAAAATAGTGCATTTTACGGGTATAAATGGCGATAAACGAATGATTGACGATCTGTATTCCATCGTCAAATCGTACACAGTAACTCGAATCCGTCTTAGGTCATTGTTTTTTGTAACTGTTTAGGCACTGTTTCGTTCGATCTACGTAGGAGGATGAGTTGATCTGACCTATCGAAATTTCTCTTATGATTAGTGTCGTTAGAGAACTTTAACCAATCTGTTTCTCTGTCTGTTACAGTTTACGTGTCAGAGTCAATGTTTGGCTTTCTCACTAGGCAATTCGGCACGCATCATGAATCGTGTTTCACAATATTCCTGTTCATAATAAACACATCGCATCGCGTTTTCGATCTTTGATTGGGAAGATGATATTAATACGACTTTTACGCCTTAGACTCGTTAAATCTGAAACAGCAAACATCACGCTGACAAGAAAGTTTCTACACAGTATATGAGAAGCGATATAATTGAATGAAAATGTCTCATTGCTTTCAAAGCTTTCTTCCACTTACACATATTAAGAGATCCTTGATATAGGCGGTATGATATCAAGATGATAAGGGCAGAAAGAAAGCGACATCATAATCACAAAGCGAAAGATAACAGTCAAAATAGACATAAAGGCAGTAACGTGTGTGCTTGTGCAATTGTAAGAATATTTAGTGTGGCTACGAGTTTGAGTGGAATGTGAGTGAGTCAAAAATTACATCCACACCCGTCAAGTCAACAATAGTAGACAGCATCTATTTTAATACATATATCTTAATCTAGAACAAAAGGATAAATCACAAGATAAATTTCATCATATTACAAACAGTTAAAAAAATATCACCATAAACAAAAGAGTAATAGTTCGTCAATAAAATTTGCATAAAAAGCTTTTGCTTGCTTTTTGTTCAAATATCATCAGATAAAATTATTATTCAACTTAAACTGTTTTCCTTCTTCTTTTATATATTTGTATTATTTTTTACATTATACCAAATTAATATAAAATTCACGGAAAAATCATTTGGTTTAATAAATAGATATCTTTACTTCCAAACTTCCAAACAAATTCTTTTCGTATAGATCATTGATAAATACAAAAAAAGCATTAGAAAATATTTGGATTATCAACGAACAGTTTCCTTCGTTTTAGAAAAGGCTACTTGATACTAGATCAGCTTTTTCAAAGTTACACATACATTTATGAAGAACTACTCTCAGAGTAAAAATTTAATATCAAAATAAAACTAATTATTAACAAAAAATCAAACGAAACGCATACTTAGTTAAATAACAATTTTTTTTCTAATTAAAAAAATAGAAAACTATTCTTATTATTTTTTATTAGTCATGTTCGAACAAAAAACAATTAGGTAAACAATCAATATTGAAAAGTAAACAGTCATTAAAACAAAAAAGATGTAATTTTATTTAATAACTACATCATAAATAAAGAACTATATTATCAATATTGATATTTTTAGTACGAAATCCCTCTAAAATCAATATAAAAGTCAACATCTATGATTTTTATAGTACATATTCGATAATTGAGACAGATTCCATATTAAGTTATTACTTCATTCTAATCGATTGGCAACTAAAAGAAAAACCATTCGCATATCTGTCTCACTATGGTACTGAATACGAAAAATAAATATATAACAAAAACAACATCAGTTGCAATACTAAAGAAAATTATTGCAAACATAAACTCATATAACCAATTTAAAGAAAGGAAAGATAAATTAATAATCGATCAAATCAAAATTCTTCGATTATTAGTTAACGAAGGAACAGATGATGACATTAATCTCATTCGACAAGGTTAGCTTCGCTTCAACGAAGACAACGTCAACATTCAGCACCGGCTAAACGTTATCATCTCCGAACACTTGTACCATCAATTGAAAAGTAAAGCATTTGTAATACCACCCATCACATATCTTACATCAGATGAGAATAAAGATCGATGTAAGCGAGCAGTTATCTTCTCCGTCACTCACCAAAAAAAAATCAACAATTGTTACTAAAAAAAATAAATTGATTCGTTTCAAATACAATCCTCTATATAAAAATCAATTTTCTCATTTTAATACTTTTCTGTAGATAAAAAACTTAATTTATATATATGAAAAACAATTCACGCTACGTGAGCATCGCTAACCCTCTACTGAAAGAACATACTTACGTTAAACGTATAGCAAGCGATCATACGATATGTGGCGTGTTGATAGAATCGGATACAACAGTTATAGAATGCTTACAAATGATAATTAAGTGAGGACTTCACTCTTTTTTATGAGAAATACTGCAAAGATCTTGTCAACATTGTTGAGTTTGAGGTAGAGTTCTATCGTAAATAGGAGATTAATGAAGAGAAAATTTTGTTTAGTTCAGATGTCCAACTTGAATCATGAAAGTAAAAACCCGTTTCCAATAAGAAAGCTTATCTATAACAACATTACAGTGAACTGCTTATGATAGGCTGATAATTTGTCGGTTACTTCTTTGTAGGAAGAGTGCTCTATCTGACTATTTGAAAGATCATACTCTCTGAATTCTTTATCTATAAAATATTTTTAATGGAATTTCAAATGATGGTACACTGAGTCTAATAACATAAATCATTGTTATTCCAACTCTGCTAAGGACCTGCTTTCTGATTACCAAAAGCTGCTGAATATCCACGAATAAGTAAGAAAAGAGCGACGCGAAAGTCATTGCATAAAAGTAGTAGTGATATTCTGATGTTCGAATTGATAAAGATCATTGTGTAACGTATTTCCATAAAAAGTTTCAGCTTTCCCTAAGTTTTCGTTGTTCAAGACATTCAATTTCTATGACAGTTCTCACTACAATAACGAGTAGGGTATTGTATTAATACATGAGCTGTAGACTACTTGAATATTGAACAAACTACCAGTAACGCTCATCATCGCTACTACTCACTTGATCTCCAACTGAATTCTATCTAATCATTACTTATCACTGCCTGTTAAATTCTATTTTGAAAGCTATCTCTGCACAAAAACACATATGTGAAGAACTAAAACACTTTCCATGACGAGTAATTTGTGCAAATTTCGAGTTTTTCAATGTTTTTGTTGAGATTTTTTAAAATGAACCACAAGAGACAACTCACAGTCAGTCGTTGGCATCCCCGCAGACTATCATTCTTGACTGCTCAACTCTATGTATAATGCAACTATAATTATCGTAATATTTCATAGTCTTCGTTCAAAAGTTCTGATAGGCATTGAAGAAACTCATGATAATGCACTCTGTAATTCGGATATTACCTAATAATTTTTTATAATAAATAAAACAAGTTATTGGAATAATCACCTCCGCTTGGAAAACTGTATCAGAATTATCGTCAAGAAATTTAGAAAATTAAATGATTTTAGCTGAATTCAATTTGTACTTGATTTTACCGCTACACCAAGAACATCGGACAAAGCAACGAACTATCTTCTATGTTTGTTCTTTATGGTTCATTTCTCTCTGTTTTATTGTAAATAATTTTGATTGAAATGTTCATGTGATAGAAACATGTACTTTTTATACAGATTTTCTGTTAACTTAACATAAACTAACAGTGTCTTGAGTTTTGTGAATTTGATTATATGCATACGATAAAAATACGTAGAGCAATCCAAAAGTAATGAGGGAGGTACCTTATTTCCCCAAGCAGAGGCCTGAAAACGTTTCTTTCTTTACCAATAGATAGAGCGTGTTTCGCTCTATTTTTCTATGCTATTTGATCATTCCTCGCCTTCTACTAAGTTAGCGAAATTTCGAGAAAAAGTTTTTTGCGTACAACTCCCTGGTAGCAGTCGCTGATATTTTCGTCCATACATCATTCTTTTTCATTTTTTCTGTGTTCTTCTTCTTTCTTTTATTTCATTTTCTTCTTCTTATCATTTCTTACAACCTGATTCCACATGTTTTACTGTGTAACGAAAGCAATGAAAAGCAAAAGAAAACAAAAAACAGAAATGAATTTAGTGATTATTTCACTAAATGTTCAAAATAATCACCATGATTATCTACACACAGCTGCATTCTTTCGATCCATTTCTCGAAGGTCTTTTTGTACTCGTCGCGATTTAAGGAGTGCATGAAATCGGTCACAGCATCATGCAATGATTCTGAATCATCTTGATCAGTCAGATTATTTTTGATCAAGTCGAATAACCAGAGGTCACAAGGTGATAAATCTGGAGAATTAGGTGGATGCGGTATTATTGTAAGGTCTTCAGATTCAAGATAATCGGATACATCTTTATGCACATGTGGTCTACCGTTGTCATGATGAATTTTGATACCACGAGTCCTATACGCAGGTCTTTGACATTTGATCTCGTCGATCAGAGGTCGTAAACACTGGTGGATGTAATAATGATGGTCAACAGTCTGACCACGTTCGATGCGACGGATTAACATAGGTCCGATCGATTTGAAAAAGATCGAAAACAAGGTTTTTGATGCGAACCGACTTCCTCGAACAACAGCAGGTGGAGGATCTCCTATACTCACCCCTGCTTTGTTCGATACCTTTCGACCGACTTGTTTGTGATAGAACCAGGACTCATCGCCAGTAATTATATCACATAAACGCCACGTTCCTTGGTAGAATTTTTCTAAATTTTGCTTGCATATTCGAACCCGTTAACCTCGCTGAAGATTGGTGAGATCCTTAGGTATGTAACGGGCGGTTATCTTCCGAAGCTTTAAAAGATCACATTTTAGGGTGTGGGTGTGGGTGTGGGTGGGTGTGGGTGGGCGGAGTAAGTGTGAGTGTGAGTGCCAGCGTGGATGAAAAGACACCCACACCCACATCCTCGATTATTTTTGCAGGTGTATCCGTGGTATAGATTTTAGGGCAATCGAATACACCAGTATGGAGAAGCAAAATCGTTAAAAAAGACGGAGGGTACCCATAAACGTTGAACAAGTGCGGCGAGAAAATGGGGAAAAGTGACGTCAATGTATTCACCCTAACACTTTAAAATGATGAGAGAGGAAGAAAAGAAAATGACACGAATGTGACCCGAGTTTGAAGAGTGCGTGCAGAAACAGAATAATATACTTCGACTGATACTGCTGTATAGAAAGGTCCATAATATACAACTGTGCTGATAGGCACACGGCTCTTACATGATATCATCCTTCGATGATACTACCCAGTCAGACAAGCGTTGAAAAAAACGACGTTTTTACGCGTTAAAAAAAATATTTTTTCTTTTTAAAAATGAACTTCATAACCTTAATATTTACAAACTTTCTTTTTCTTCAAAAAAAAATATTTTTTTTAACGCGAAAAAACGTCGTTTTTTTCAATGCTTGTCTGACTGGGTATTCTTGCTTAGCACTCTAACATAATATCATCCTTTGATGATAGTACGCGAACACGCTTATCCTTCAATCCTTTGTTATAATCTGCACTATTCATATTTCATATATGCGTATTTTTCTCCTTTTTATCAGAGCCGAGTGACACATCGAATCGAGGCAAAGAAGTATAGATGAGAAGAGTGAAAAAAAGAGGGAGTAAGCGAACACGAAGTATAATGTTTAGTTGATAGAGATAAGGTGTAAGAGTGAGTTCGTTGATAGTTGGTGAAAAGGTGTGCGCGTGAAGTAATGAAAAAGTATTGATTGTGTGTATATGCAAGAACTACATTGTTGAAATAAAGATTATAGTTTACAAGTGCGATTCATTCGTTCATTCAAATCAACACACACTCTACAACTCACTTATTGTCATATTCTATAGGTATATTCTTTTTTGTTACAATAATTTTATAGAAAAATACTCATGGAATCGTCGACGCATGATAATAAGTTCCATTTCGATGCCATTGTGATTGGAGCTGGGTTTGGCGGCCTCTACTCACTTTACAAGCTTCGCAATGATCTTGGCCTAAACGTCCGTGGTTTTGAAAAGGGCAGCGGTGTTGGTGGTACCTGGTACTGGAATCGGTATCCTGGCGCTTTGTCTGATCCTGAAAGCTTCGTCTACTGCTACTCTTTCGATAAAGAATTACTCCAAGATTGGGATTTTGATACGAGATATGTAAGGCAGCCTCAGATATTAACCTATCTCGAGCACGTGGCAGATCGATTCGATCTTCGCCGTGACATTCAGTTTAATACAGGCGTTACAGCTGCATACTATAATGAACTGTGTAATGTCTGGGAAATTCATACAGATAAAGGCGAGCAGTTCACTGCAAGTTTCCTTTTTATGGCTTTAGGTGTGCTCTCAGCAGTCAACTACCCAAACATAAAAGGTCACGAAACATTTAAAGGCGAATGCTATCACACAGGTGAGTGGCCTGAACATGTCACATTTGATAACAAGCGCGTGGGTGTTATTGGAACGGGCTCGACGGGTATTCAAGTCATTACGAGTATTGCATCCCAAGTGAAGCATCTCACTGTCTTTCAACGCTCGCCACAATACAGTGTTCCGGTGGGTCAAGGGCCTCTGTCGAAGGAGCAAGTTTCGCAAATTAAGAAGAACTATGACCACACTTGGGAATTGGTACGCAACTCAAAGCTGGCCATGGGGTTTGAAGAAAGCACTATTCCAACAATGAGTGTCTCGGAAGAGGAGCGTAGAGCCATATATCAGAAAGCCTGGGATGCCGGTGGAGGTTTCCGTTTTGGATTTGAGACCTTTTGCGACACATTCACCGATCTATCAGCGAACGAGCAGGCTGCGTCATTCATTCGCTCCAAGATTGCGGAAATAGTCAAGAATCCAGAAACTGCAAAGAAACTGACGCCATACGATCTTCATGCTAAACGACCTCTTTGTGACAATGGTTATTACGCAACCTACAATCGCGAAAACGTCTCGTTAGTGGATATTAAGGCGACTCCAATAATTGAGATCACACCAAAGGGCATAAAGACTTCGGATGGTACCGAGCACGAACTCGACTTGTTGATTTTCGCCACTGGTTTCGATGGAGTAGACGGAAGTTATAAGAGACTCGACATCCGTGGCCGAAATGGCAATTCTATCAAGAATCATTGGAAGGACGGTCCAACGAGTTCCTTAGGAGTCACCACGGTAGGCTTTTCCAACATATTCATGGTTCTCGGACCGAACGGACCCTTCTCTAATGGTATGGGTGTTAATGAAAGAAGATACACACCGACATGTACACCCACACCCACTCACACCCCACACCCACACCCACATCCATACCCATACCTCACACCCAACCTAGAGGCACATGCTCTTTTTTATTAACTATTTCTCTTGTGACGATCATATCCACCTTAAACCAAACAGTTCGTTCATCTTGATCTATTTGAGTAGTTCTCTCAGTGAAGAAAAAGAAAAACATGTATCTTTCGTGACAATTATTACTGAACTTGCCTTTTTTTTTTACCTTTCAAATAATGATGAGTAACCGGATTCGGTCTGATTGATTCATTGCTATCCATATTCACCTTGTAAAGTCGATATTTTGCGACTTGATGTGAGAAAGCTGGTTTTTTTTGCATATTTTTGAGCTTTCCACTTCAAATTTCTACATGTAAATATCGAAAATATTATCGCATTCGCTGTTTTCCGTCAACAAGGTCCTTTTTGATTGCATTGTTTTTGCCGGATTTTTACCAGTTTGGCTTCAAGAATGAACCCGCCGGACCAAGACTGGACAAACTTTTAAACCGACCGGACCAGACCGGTGACAAAAAATCTTTCCGGTTGCAACTCTGATATAAATCATCGAAACACATTAGAATGTGAAAAAAATCTGTTTGTAAATCAAAATCTACGAACAAAATTAATTTTGTGACCAACAAGAAAAAGTTGGTCAATAGACTAAAACTAGGTCCGACAATTGGTTAATCTGTATACTATAAGCGCTGCAAAGGATTTATATTCTGTTGATCGGAATTGTTAATGATCCATCTCCCCACATACGATACTTTATCGTGACATTTCATGCAGATCGCGCTAACGCTTTTTCACATCCAGAAAGTACCTTACAAATCTTTGTTTTGCGATATAAAGTACCATAGTAGTCTAAAACAAAAGTGATAAGGTAAAATTTAATCGTTTCTTTCTCTGTTTGATGATATATTTGTTTTAGAACCACGATCTATTTCGAAATGGATTGCTGGCTTTGGTGATCCATCGAGAGATTTTAATGCTTTTCACAACAATAACAAGGATGAAAACAGTAACCCAGACAATGGTAGTGGTAATTATTTTCAGTTTAATTTCTGTCGTTGTGAAATAATATTTTCTTTTCAGGTCGAATTGGACGCGCTGGATTTAATGGTGATCATGTAGGATTTGGATCAGATAATTTTGGAAACTCTCGTGGTAAGTGTACTTTAAATATCTAATCAATTTGAAATTTTTCAAAATAGACAAGTATTGAAAATTAATTTAAATGTCTTTCTATTCTTACAAAGCATGATATTACTGTGGTAAGACTGGTCACATGAGTCGAGACTGTTCAGAACGACGAATACCGAATCGTGGCAATGGCAGCAGTTATGTTGTATTAAACTTAGATGACTGGGATAACCATAATGGATTCAATTTCAGAAATTTAGTTATTGAATGTCCTGGTGAATAAGAGAAAACGCTTCTTCTTATTAAAAAACGAAATATTTATCCAAGAGATGAAAAGAACGAGAAACGATGTCAAGAATATTTTTCTCCTTTGTTTAACTTGTAACATTATTATGTATTTAAAATAGATGTGAAGAAAGTACATTCTTCTTCTAATTCAACTGTGCAATATCAAAGAATTTTAGTAAAAAATAAGAAATAGGTCAAAATATGATCAGCAGACAGAGGAAACAAATGAGAGAAGACGAGAGATTATCAAGCGAAATAACACATGTACGGCAAATTCAGAAATCTTCCTCGTTTCAGAAGATTCTAATAGACGCACGACGTTTAATAACTTAACAATATCTGGTGGCTTCAATGATGGTGGTGGACTTCGAAATAAAAAAAACTTGTTTTTTAGCATAGAAATGCAAATTATTTAGTACAAGTCACCAAAGTAATGCTGAATGAGGATTCAATTTAGGCGATAATTATTTTTGTTGGCTGTTAGTGTTCCACCTATTGAACAATATGTTCCATCGACAACAAACGATAATATTTTCAATAATGTAGTAGAAAAAGCTGAAAATTTTGGAAAATATCATCAAACACAAGTTCGTTATATACCTGAAGGTAATTAATCTTCTTTTTCTTCTCTTTGATCAAATAATGATTTAATAAGCAAAGTAAAACCAATTG
>CAJNSZ010003479.1:0-11090 GCA_905329745.1 Rotaria sp. Silwood2
ACTAATGAAGCGCGAATAGACTCTAATGAAAAGTGTATTAATAATGAAATAGATAGAAGCTCAAATGAGTAACGATTATGATGAAAGTGTTTAATAATAATGAGCAGTTAAACATCCCATGTGAAAGCCAAACGCAGACTACGCGCGTTTAAACGCGTTTATAAACGCGTTCGGACGCTGTTACGGTTAAAACCTCAGATGCAACGCGTTCAGACGCATCTACGAAACGCGTCTGAACGCACTTGTACCTATACTCGCGCTTAGACGCGTTTCATAGATGCGTCTGAATGCGTTTGTAGCAATGATCGCGTTTAGACGCATCCAAAATCAAAACGCGTTTACTTGTTTTTTAAAACAAAACGCTACTAAACGCATTTGAAGCACTGATCGCGTTTATTCGCGTTTCAAAAACGCATCCATATGCGTTCGAATTGATAATCGCATCTAGACGCACCTGCAACAGGAACAAGTTTCACAGTTGTAATAGTTAAAACGTGATTGACGGATGGTAAACGTATAATCGTGTGCAGAAGTATCTTAGATGTATGAACATATGTATCTTTTCTACGTGATTTGTCGAAAATTCGAGTCATCTTCACAAAACATAAGCAACTTACATTGGGTGATGCACATTGCTTTATTGAACCGGTAGATATTTTGTGTGTGTAATTATTGGAATGAAAGTATTAATCACTTTTTGAATGTATTCTTAGAGCTTGTAAATCTTGTGACATGCAAGCACGTTTTAATTTTACTGAATTTTGTTAGAAGAAAAATTAGAGCCACCATCTATTTTATCAATAAAAGTTTTTCGCATTCAGATAAAGCTATCCGGATTTTTTAGGAGAAAAAAGATTCAGTTATATTCTAATATTATTAATGATACTGGGTAACCTTGGTATTTTGTTCTTGTGCTTTTTAAACTTTGATTTTTTTTCTCTATAAAGATTTGGAAAAGATGGATAATTTATTGAAGATAAATAACGATCAACTACATTTAACTTAGAACAAATACTCCATGGTTGTTTTCTATATTTTTTATTAAACCAAAGACGAAATAAGCGTTTCTAAACAAAAAGGATTCAGATATTAGTCTAATACTTCTAGTCTACAATAGAAAAAAAAAGAAAAAGTTTAAAGTAAGAACTTTTTTATATTCAACTAATGGTCTTCAATGGAGTGAGGAAATTTAATGAAATGAGTACATGCATTTTTATTTTCTTTTGTATCTTATAACACAAATTTCGACACTACCGTCCAAACATTCGAAAAAATAAATTTGAGACTTATTTTCATTAATTTATTTGCTTAACAATCATGTAAAATACATAAGGGAAGACTTAAACGAATACAGTATTGATATTACGTGGAAATAAATCATTGATGCAAAACTCATAATTGTATGGTAGAGATATGAGTCGATAGAATATTGTAGAGTTGTTGTCTACATTGCAACTTTACATGAACGTTGACATGTGTTTTTATGTTTAAAAGTTATCAGTGATTTATTTTAAATTCTATTAGAACTCAAAACACGAAAATCTATAAATATAAGTCCTATATAAATTTAGCCTTCTTCTACAGAAACGTAACTTACGCTTTTTTTTGTAACATGTACAGCTCTCATTCTATAGAGCTAATTTCTATTGAGTTTTTTTACATTTCTTGCATTTTAAATATTCTCAAAAGTAGTTTAAGGATTTGATTGCTTTCAATTGAATCGATATGAATAGAAAGGCAACGCTATGCTAGCAGAACAAAAATGCAGTTATTGATTTATATCATCAATCTTTGGGCATTATTTTTGGATAAATTTTTCCTTGTCACGCAGAAAAACAATGCAAAGGTCTCTTACCATCACACCATGATATACGTTGTGTAACGAATCTGATAAAAAGCTAGTTCCAACATCGAAGTAAGTTAAATCTCGAAGAACACAAGGACTAATATGACCTCGTAAACGATCACGAAGCTCAACATGATTTAGCAAACGTTCTTGTGCGTAAACCTTCATAAATATATCGTAAGTTTTATTTGTACGTAAACGAGGTTGTTCTTGATGATCAGGAATAAGAGGAAAAACTCGAATTTTTTTTCGTGAATTCTTTTTGACAGCCACTGTTTCACCTAAAATAGCAATAAGATTCATTAACAAAAGAAAATTATGAATACATAGAAATTTTACCTTGCAGCTCGCAACGCCCACAACCAAAGGCCCCAATAGGTTCACTTATTCCTTGAACTAAACTTTGTGCCGGTTTATCGCAGCACGATGCAATTAAAAATGTTTTCAGATGCAAGTGTGAGTTTTCATTTAGACATTTCACTTCAAAAGTTTCGCCTTGTTCCAATACAAGAAGTTCTCTAACAATGGGTGACAAAAATGCTTGCATCTGCTGACGATCGGGTTTCGACACAGCCGATACAATACCACCTATAATGATGTTTTTTAGCTTAAAGCGTTCACTTCGTTTGATTTCGTTAATAATAAAAGTGAATATCCAAAGAGATAAATTAGAGTTTTTAGCAACTTGAATACCGTCTACGTTCATTATCAGAGTCAAAAAATTTTTTCCTGCCTGTTTCTTTATTATATGTTGGTAGGCTTCTGCATCATATATGTCATTTATTAGATCAATATCTGAAGTAAGTTTTTCTTGCTGTTGCTCAAAATTTAATGGTGGTGCATGATCAATAATTTCTCGTAATTGTTGAAGAATTGGCATTCGTAAATAATACAAAGGTGGTGCATGAAAACGTTTATGTTCTGTACAATGCTTGTTGCTGCAGTGATGCAATGATGTTGTTGCTTCACAACAAACTGGACAAATGTAAGTAACGAATGCAGAAGTTGGTGCAGAAGGATTTGGTAGTAATAGACGTTTAATCCGATAAAAACTTCTCGGAACATTTGGCATTTTCAACAGCTTTAATAGTTTGCATAAATCATTAATACCCTTAGTTGATATTCTATGACGTACCTGTTACAAAAATAAACGATATTTTTAGTATTAAACATGTTCTCAGAATAAAACTAAAGTAAAATTTATGCAAAACCTTTAGAAAATGAAATTATAATATCTGGTCTTATAATGATTAAATTCTTAATGTTTCTCTACAGTAGCAAAGACATCTTAGGAAAAGCTTCACCATTACTTACTATTTTCAACTCTCATCTGAATAATAGTTTTTTTGGCAAATAGATTATACAACAAGTGTTGATTTATAAAGTTATAAGTTTATTTCTACTCCTGTTAAGGACTTGACAGACAGTTTGGCAATTCTCTTTCTGAGAATGTCAATAAGAGTTGTATTAAGTTTCCAATATTGATATTTTCAAGCTGTATAAACAAAGTTTCTTTGAAGATAATTATGATTCATATAATTCAGACAAATATAAACTAAATTTTATAATAATAAAGAATAAGCGATGATCAAGTGTCTGTATGAGTTTATCAATAAATTTTTTTCATTCTAACTATTCAAAATACAGAGAATGAATACTTCGGTTCTATTATAGAATACGTGACGAACGTTAGAATACATCTTACTTTACAATAAAACGATTGAAATCAGTCATACAGATTCTTTTTCTCCTTCAAAAGTACTCAGCTTTTATTTATGTTTCTTGAATAAAAACTATTTTCAGTTCAAATAAAAATCAAGATTACATTCCACGAGTTCCTTGTACATATTATTTTCAGATTTATATAGCTAAAGGGCATCTTTGATATAAGTGTTACAAATATCATTGCATTTCTCTTCTAAAGATATCTATACCTTTAATAAAACAAGCGCTGCAGCAATATCTTTTTCTGGAGGAGTCCTATGCATATAACAAATGTATTATAGTCCAATGCAGAAAAAAAATATATTATTAAGACTTACTGACTAATTTCGTTAGATAAAAAGTCATTCTCCACAACAGGATATTGAAACATTGGTTCAATTTCTACATTTTTCCAAGGATCATTATCCACATATTCTTCAAGCCACATTTGATCTTCATATATGCCTGATACATCCTGTGATCCATTATCCACTGTTGACACATCAGAATGATAACTCTAAGAGGAGAAATAAGATTTATTTTCGAAATTGTTTAAATGTTGTACCTGATTAAAGATTTCATCAGGATTACTATTCGAAAGATTTGGCAATGTCAAATCGAGCAAGCTAAATTATAGAGATCATACTTTGTAAGTGACCTAATACAATTAATAAAATACTTTTCATTGAATAATGAAACATTTCTTGCTATCATTTCTTTCAAAAAAATTTTTAGTCGCTTTTTGCGACGCCATAATGTGGTTCTAGAGAACATCTACAATTGCATGCAACTTAAAGATTTATCATAAGTTCTAGTCTAAATATAATCTTCGCTATCAGTGTATATAAGAGAATAGATCATTTAAAAAGAAAGAACATCTAAGAAAAAAATCTCTTGTCATTAATTATCTGTTGAATCTTCTTCATCATTATGATTTTCTTCATTGGAATTAAAATCAGTTGATGTTGAATGTTGATGCTTATTCATCATTTGTTTTGAATTTTTATAGCTTTTATTCTGACAGATGATGTGTTTGCCAACGTTGTTGTTACTTTCTGATGCTATTAAGTCACCTTCTCTCTTCTTTTTTCTCTTGACTTCACATTTTGTTGATCGAAATACACCATTAATAGCTTCATTAAATTGGCGTTTTGATATCGGACCTTTTTGTGATTCAGCAAATTCTATTCAAAGAAAAAATATTAGTGTAAATCTTTTGTTATCAATAAAAAAAATCTGGCTACCTTTAATTACTGATCGTGTAGCTTTCGGTACTTGTGTTCCTTTCATAGTTAACAATTGATTTGATGAATATAAAAGTCGAATTACTTGTCGGGCTGTATTTGATGTTGTATCTTCTATACAATCAATTAGATCTCGTCGATCTACATCCAAAGCAGTTGCATATTTTGAAATATCTGATTCGGGTGCTTTATTGGCAAAATACTTTCCCATATTGATAAACCACTGACGTCCTGCGGCATCAGGTATGGCTAAAAATTTGCCTAAGTTTTAATAATGTTTATGTTTAATAAAAAAAATATTCATATGTTGCTGAGAAGTTTAAAATGTTCTCTTCAGAATTTGTAAAAACTAACTTTATCTTATTCATAAAAGTTTTTTCAGCTAGCATTAATATTTTTGAAGAGCATGTTATTATTCGTAAATAGAACATGAGTAGCTCATAATACAGTACGTTCTATACAATTATTATTGTTTCGATATCGTTTGAACACTCTTTGGTTATTCCTTTTTTTTTCTAGTCTTCAAAATGAATAACACATTAATGCTTCATATCTGGCTATTATTAATCATATTTCATTTATGTGTGGGAGTATCGAAATATTCAAAGTTATTTCACGTCACGTTGTATTGATGCTGGCTTTTTAGAGTTGATCATGAAGATCTAGTCATATATGGCAAGATATTTTTCTAACATCTTTTCTATTCTACGCTTTCTAATAAAACTAAAAAGATAGAAGTAAAAAACTATACACTTACGCATCGTTGTTCTTTTCAACATTTGAATCTCCTTTGTCATACGATCACATTCACGTGATAAATCAGCATTATCTTTTTGAAGCTCATTACATTTTTTTGACAGATATTCGTATCGAGACAATAGTTCGGTGTTGCTTAAATCAAATAATCTTTCTTGTTGTCCTATGAAATGAACCAAATATTCGCAATCACACTAACATTATGAATAGTCCTAAAAACCTGAGCTCGAACTATCGATTACTGTAGCATCATTTTGATCATTGTCGATACTTCGACGTTGAGTATTGATAATTATTTGACTATTCGAAGATTGTGATGATTCATTTCGATGTTCAGTTTGAAATGCTATAAAATAAATCAAAATTAAGCGAGCTTGTAACTAAGATGTATTTACCATTCATTGAAGAAGCTTTTGTGTTATTTTTAGATTTTATTGATAAAGACTTATGAATAGATTTTGTTGACGGCATTTTATCATTTGATGAATCATTTGTTGCATTACAAAATACTCGATCTTCATCGGCACTTGATTCATCAGCTAATGAACAGAGTCAAATACAAAACTACTCAATTTATATAATGTTGTTTGACTTACCTCCTTCATCGATTTGAACAAGTTTTGATTTCATATTATGCTTCTTTTTCATAATATTTGTTGTTTGATTTTTGGAACTAACCGAAATACTTGAATCGGAGCTTGTTCTGTTGTATTCGCATTCGCCAAGCGATGCTGTTTGTTGTTTTTCTAAAATCAGAAAATTACTCCATTTGAATCCTACTAGTGTGCAGTAACAGCAATCTCAACATTTTTGCAAGATCTAGTTAAAAATAAAAAATTAGCTGGGATTTTCATAAAATCACCTATTTTTCTTTCGAATATGACATTTAATTATTTGTAAAAGATTGTTTTTTTTGTTTCATCGCAGCTACTAAAATTTTTATGGCACAGATTTAGAGCTCAATATATTTCAAATTCTTTGTTCGCCAGCATTAATAGCACGTATCATACATGAATGTTTTAGCATGACTTTCTTAGTCAAGTTTCAAGTTATGAAATTCTTTTTCATAAAAATGAAAACTATAATAAAGCAAACTTTCCGACAAAAACTTTTAACCATTGGAACAAGAAGTACTGTGTTTTTAATTTACTATGTATTTCTTTGAATAATGTTTCATTCTAAAGTTTGACTAAGCTGTATCAGTGTTATTGTTTACACTTACTAGGACAATTTTTTTTGTGATATTCTTCATTTTTATTTATTTGATTAATTTCATCATCAGTTGTGCTTTCTTCGTTCGCATCAGCCGTTATTTCAAAAACTTGAAGCTGCTCCATGCATATTTCCTTGGTTCCTATAAAACAGAAAAATGAAAAATAATATATGTAAGATTCTTGAATACTCACCCAACTGAATAATCTTTCCTCGATATTGTTTTCGATCATTAATATCTTTTTTGAATGTTGCTGTAGCATTAATTTTAATACGTGTTACAGAACTATTAACCAAATGTGATACTGGCAACAACAAAATTTTATTGTCAACTTCACTATGAATTAACATATGTGTTGATGAAGTTTTTTTTTCTCTCCCTCGACATGATGATGTTACTGACGCGATACTTTCAATCGACTTGGATCTTTGCATGATCTAAAAATATCAGCGAATTTTTAATTTAAAGTGTTTTTAATTCATTCTGATCAATGAATCGCAATTGCACAAACAAACCAAATGATCGATTTTATTTTTTATACTTCTAGATTGATTCGTTATTATATACCCTATAATTGACGACAAAAAGCATGTCTATGTTTTGAATTCAAAAAATAAAAGCACACGTGATAAAAATAAGAAAACGATATAAGTATAGCAACGACTAGATATGTGCATATTGTGAAAGATATTTTTTTTTAATGTTATTAAGCATATCTCAGCGTATGTAAGATGCTTTTAATAGCAAAAATTGTTTAATCATGAAAGAACTAACGAAATGATAGACATTACATTTATTTATTTTTCTTTCTATGAATTTTTTTATATCGAGTTTTTGATAGAGAATATTCGAAGAAGTCATGATTTTAATTACTTAGGTTCACCTCCAAATCCATTCATCTAAGTCAGTTTAGCATTTTAGCCACCATCATATATAGTATTTAACATCTTTAAAGTTTAATATAGTTCCATACAATAAAATATGAAATGTTACAAATTTATTCATTTTATATATGTTTACATGAAAGAAAAAAAATTCTGATCTCGCTGATACACTTTAATCTCCAGATTTGGAGAATTTGAGGTATATTACACAATCAAAAGAAAAAAAGACAAATAAGATTATAGTTGGAGAAACAATAAGATGAAGACATATAAAGGAAAAAAAATGTAAATTGAAAGATATAAAAAGGGAGATTGTTTGATATACCGTTGGGATACTACTTTCTAAATTAATTTTTTTTTACTTAATTTTTTTTCTTTGTTGTTGTGCTTGTCACTCTATATCTTCGATTTTTCTAACTCGTATGTGAGTAAAGAAAAAAAAGAAAAGTTGTAACTTTTGTCAACTGTACTGTGAGAAAAGAAGAGACAGTCTCTGTAAACATATAATCCTAACTTTTATTTCTGTTATTATCTCCTAAAAGGTTTATGAAATCATGTAACTTTTTTTTCTGAACGTTAGTGGAACAATAAACTATACAGTAAAAAAAAGCAAAAAGATGAAGACATGTGAAAATAAAATAATGCAACACACGATTTAATATATATGAAGGACCTATTATAGTATGCTTTATATAATTAATATCATAAATTCTACTTAGAATAAAGATTAATTAGTGTAATTAGAATAATAATTACACAATCAATACTACATCAAACTACATCGTAACTGTAGTTATAATTCTTGTTGTAATATCAGATATATCAAATCAATAAATTATTATTCATATTTTATTTTTATAATCAAATAAAATGGCAATCGCAAACATTATGTACAACAGAGAATATAAATAAAGTTTAATTTACTTTTTGCAAACGAAAAATAAATATCTTATTAATGTATGTTTAAATGATAGAAAAAAATTCTAACAGCTTGGCTTTATCTTATTGATTTAGTGCACTTAAAGTTACAATAAAAATTCCTAATAATATTGGTGGTCTAGTTTGATCTCATATCAAGTATGTAGTTATTACTTTAAGCATACAAATTCATAATCACAATAGATAAAATCTATGATATTTATAAATAATATTATTAGAAGTTCATTATATAAGTTTGTCTTACAGTGTTGTAGTCTCATGATATCTTCATCTTATTGTTTTCTAAACAGTAGTCTTTTTTTTTCTTTTAGTTTTGCAATGTCAGTTACATCATAAAACTGTAAAAACACTATGGTCATCTGAAAATTCAAATTTTTATGTTAAACTCTTTTTTTTTCAGACTATAGCTAAATATCTGATTTTCTAACATTCGATTTTTTTCTTCATTTGAGATTAAACTTCATCATTAATATAGATATACAATTTTGAACTTTTCTATTTATGTAATATACAAAAAAGTCAAGATCATTTATTAAAAATCGTTTTTATTTCATTGTTGAAAAAATATATAAAAAAAGCGTAAGTCAAAATTATCAAATAATTTGAAATAATACTTGGTTCAATTTGTTGCAGTTTTTCAACTGTAACTTGAATTTATAAAAAGAAATAATATAATAAAATATCCTTATATAATTTTATAATTGATTGCATTTCGTTCTCTTATTATCAGTAGAGGTAATAATAAAGATATCTTTATCAAGAATACACTTCAACGAGCTGATATAGCTCGTACGTAAGTTACTTGCTCTTCAATCGATACTTCTTCTGTTCTAGTCTTCATCATCGCACTTGGCACATTTATCGTAAGTAAAATCACTTGTTCTGTATTAAGCCTTTAGGAAAGGGCTGACTGTCACGTGGTAGTGATAGTACCGCAGCGCGAATCTGCGAGAACAAGATGTCTTTTTTTTTTGTAAACTCCTTCAAACGCGCTCGAACGCATCTGAGCCATTGACGCGACCGAACGCGTCTATTGAACAAGATACATCTGGACGCGTCTAATGAAAAAGATGCATCTGAACGCGTTTTGGTTCTCGGACGCGATTGAACGCGTCAGATGTTTCAACATGCTTCTAAATGCATCCGGACGCGTTTGGATTCTAGGACGCGTTCTGATACGTCAGATGTTTCACCATGATTTTAAACGCATCTGAACGCGTTTTGATTCTCGAACGCATTCGAACGCATCAGATGTTTCACCATGATTCTAAACGCACTTGAACGCGCTTCGGTTCTTGGACGCGATTGAACGCATTCACTCTATAGACGCGGCTAGACGCGTTTCAAAAACGCGTTCAGACGCATCAGATGTTTCATTTTAGATGCGTTCAGACGCGTTCTTACAGCGTTTCAAACGCATCTAAGACGCGCTTGAAAACGCATTTAGGCCCTATAAATTTTTACATGGGAGTCATTTAATTAATTAATTAGTAATAAAATACTTCACAAACACTTCGAGAAGCAGTTATCGGCTGTGCAAGACTCTAGTGATATAAGATCAAAGATCATGCATCAATGACGTTTTATTATAATATATAAATTACGTTGTGATCTTCGTTTTGAGGAAATAAATAAAAAGATTTTTTTAGAAATATATCTTGGCATAAATAGACTTACACAAATTTCGCCTATAATTAGGAAAAGTAGTTATATTGTGTTTCACAATTTAATTCTGAAAGGAATTTGCTAAAAACTTTATTTTACATGTTCGTGTTTTTTCGTATTCGGTAGGTGATTCTCTATTTGGTGAACAAAAGTCGATTTATTATTCTTCATTTTATTCATTTCCAAAAGGTTATAAAATTTGTTTGAGATTATTTTTAAACGGAGATACTAAGGCAAGAGGTACACATGTGTCATTATACTTTATATTAATGCAAGGTAATTATGATGGTTTTCTTCATTGACCACTCCAGTTCAAAATAAAATTTACTTTACTTAATCATTTATCAACAAATAATAATTATTCGACTTCTTTTTGGTCTGATACGAAATCAGGCTCTTTTGAAAGTCCACAAAACAACGCAAATGTTGCTTATGGTATTTCAAAATGTTTTCTCTTGAACTATTCAATCAAAATAAAGATGCTTATGTCAAAAATGATATAATGTTCATCAAGGTTGAGATTGGCTTTTTGACTAGAAGACCAAGTAAAATTTTATGTCAAAAGATACTTTTATTTCTGTTTTGTGTTTAGCTTTATCATTGATAGCTAATGCCGGTGAAACAGTCAATGAGGAAGAATGTGTTGATCGAACTTATGACAATCTTTCATGGTTAGTTTGTACTCCACATATACAGGGTGTTAAAAAACAATTACGCCCCCCTCTACAACTTAAAGTATCAATGATATCACAAATGTATTTTATACCGAATTAAAGCGCGTCAAAAACTGGATTTATTGGTATTAAATAGTAAAAGTTATGAAGACCTTTTGACGTCGA
>CAJNSZ010003480.1:0-11087 GCA_905329745.1 Rotaria sp. Silwood2
AACAAGAGTAAAATCGAAATATGCACTCAAAAGATGTTTTATTTTCGATTCTTCATTTGCAGCGTGATCATAACATTCATCCATTTTACTTATACTATTAAAAAACATATACTATATGGTAGAGAAGTAAAAGGTAAAATTTTTTAAAAAATCCTAAATCAACGAATATTACAAGAAATATCATTAAGATACAGAGCGGTTCACTGCTCCTAAAATAGTCGTTTATTTTTTCTATTTTTCCTTTTTATTTCGCTTTAGCTGCATATTTTTTTTGCTATTACTATTGAAGCTTCATCGATAATTTTTAAAAAAATGACATTTTTCTTCTTAGAGAACATCTGAGGAATGAATACCACTCGTTTAAAAAAATAAAATAAACGTCTTGTTTGAATATTAATTTTGTAGTATCATTCACTTTTGAACATCCATAATCATAAGGATCCAGTAGTCTTAAAATGTATTGTCTGGTGAAGTTAATTCTGTATCTCATTGAACATTGATAATCATCCTACTTTGAAATCATTTTTTATGATAGGTAATTTTGTTTGTGATTTACAATACTCTTGTCACATTCTGAACTTTCCGCAAGAAAAAAATGTACCCATCAGCTTGGACGTCAATCAGATATAATCATATACTGTTCTCAAACTTTCACCTCAGTCAATATTTTAATTTCTTTTATTTATATATTACAGCCCGTTGTATGTGCTATTGATGTTGCTCTCCAAGCGCAATCAACCATATGATGCATGTTTCTTTTTGTGTTTTTGCTTTTTTACCACGATTAATCACCATTACCTATGCATTTTCATTTCATTTATCTCACTAAGCTTCACAGTATATAAAGCCGCAGAATTGTGCAGCCAAACCACAATCAACTTCTCGTCAATACACAGAGGTGAATTATTCTTTGTACGTATATATATTTGATCAAATATTATCCTTTACGATATTTTGTTAGAGTATTCAAAGTCTCACTTCATCTCAATTAGTATTAAAACACTTTCATCAATAATCATGGTGAGTTTATTGTCTTTTTATATTGATTCTTATTTCTAATTTTTCATTTACGTAGGTCTTTCAA
The DNA here is from genome assembly GCA_905329745.1 of Rotaria sp. Silwood2. Lineage (NCBI taxonomy): Eukaryota > Metazoa > Rotifera > Eurotatoria > Philodinida > Philodinidae > Rotaria > Rotaria sp. Silwood2. The sequence goes on from CAJNSZ010003480.1 coordinate 1,085, forward strand.
TCTCCTTATTATTCATCATATGGAACAGCAACATCAAGTTGTCCAGGTTGTGCATTTTCTCAACCATCAATGGTTTCTCAACCACTCTTTTATCCACAACCAGTTTATTATCCAGGCACTTACTAATCAATGTTCAACGTTTTTATTGTTCGAACTAATGCAGTAGGATATTAGGATATTTCAAATAAGCATTATTCATGAATGTGGCCAGAAGTTTTTTTTTTGTTTATTTTTTTAAATAAAAACTAAAAAGAAACCTAAAGATTAATCTTATTTATGCATTATTGGTTTTCATATAATGGATACATTTCACCTGAAATCAAAATAGAAAAAGAGACGATATCGTTCGTGTTTGATAACGATAGTTAAATGAAAGATTGAAATAAAATGTAATGAGTGTTATCCATAAATAACCTTCTGACCATCTACATGCAAAAAATAGGGCCCATATAGTAGATTATTTATTGATAAGATCAATGTCTTTTCTTTCATGTCTCTTTCTCAATTGTCTTTCTAACGTAGAAAGTGCTCGCTTATCATATGTTCTACTCCTTCTGCATTTTGATCTTTCCATTTCTTTGATGCTTGTGTCCTTTTATCTATTTTTAAGACAACATTACTAGTAAAAACAAAATGAAAAAATTACATTAATGATTATTTTTCATGATCATCGCAATCAAGAATAAAAAGCCGATGTTGTGTAATGTGCTCGAAAGACACTGTTTGAATGCGGTTAGGCGCGTTTCTTCTGGTTGATTTTTTTCATATATCGCTGCATCAGTATTTTTAAACATTCAGAAAAATGTTAAATTTCAGTACAAGCCGTACTCCTCTAGTAATGGCAGTGTGTACATGATGCTCATATCATCCACATTGGTTATTTTTATTTAAGTTTTGACTTTGATTATTTATTAGAGATAAGCACATTCAAATTTACTTTTCTAAGTAGCAATTGATCTCTTCAAAACAGAAACTATTAATTTAGTTGAAAAATTATAAGGTGACTTGATAACAAGGCAGTAAACTATTCAGATTACTAATTTCAATGAAACATCGGCGACATGGGAACATAGGCAGTGTCCCAACTGAAACCATTTACGTTCTTCATCAATTCCTCTCATACTAATTGATCCCGAATTCATGCCATTAAAATCCACAGAAACAATAACATTTCTGAATTCATCCGTGCACATTCATTTCCTTTACATTTGTCTCTAACTAATTACAGTTAGTATTTCATTATCTGCTTAATTGTTCTATAAAAATATAGAATATCCACGTGCAGGTATAGGTGTATAGAAGATCTGTCAACCCATTCACTGCTGCAACTTCACCAACACACACACTGGTACATGCACGCTTGAGTTTCATCTTAAACAATATGCAGATGATAATCGTATTAGTATGAAACTTGTTTTCAAGTGTGGGCAATATATGAAAATAATACATACTATTAAGTAATCATTTTTTGTTCATTATATTTTCTTGTATACCATTGATCATATTTCTTTCAATAGAGTAAATATTGTATTATGATCTCATCAGAAATTAGTTAAGAAGAAAAATAAGGGGACAAAGCCGGTACTTTTGTTTTTGCGTTTTCACTATTGACCGAACGAGTTTTTAGCAACTAAAAAATAAAAGTTCGTTGAAAATGGAATTCATCAATATTAAATAGTAGAGTTTATCAAAGCTCTTCAATGTCAAATTCAGGACATTTTTACAATTTAACGTCTTGTCAGTATAGAAGAATTCCTGTCAGGAGGCAATTCAAACTAGATGCGATTAAAAATGATGAATATAAATCGTAATCAGTATTATGATCATGAGCATACTTTATCACACGTAGACGAATTAGATACGAGCATAAAAGAGTTGCAAATAAATTAATGCTAGGTTTTATGTTTTGTTTTAGATTTCGTTTGTGATGACGGTTATGTTCTATCTATAATAGGATTTTTTACATTCATTTCTTATTATGGTTCCAGTATTTCAAGGTCAGGTGTCCGTTAGTCATAAATGATGTTTTTGAGATAAAAAGTGTGGAGAAAAAGCATAAATGTGAAGAATTTTATAAAGTGTTAATAGGCATCCTATAACTTCTTGGTACATATTTCATTGGTTGAAATTTGAGATTTTCTTTTTTCGCTTTTTTGATCATTTTTCCTAAATTTATGATGCAAGAGTCATCATTTGTGACTACTTAACTGTATATTTAGGCTCATCATTCTCCACATTTATAATTTCTGTTATGATACACAAAGTTTTATGACAATTTGTTGCATATAATACCATGTTCTCAGTAGCAGGACAATAAATGTAGAAAGGTATATCAAGAATATTGAGTTTTCTCTAGTTGGGCATTGCTGTAGATAATCTGTTTTATGCTGACATCGTCTGTGCTGGCGCTAAGACTGTTGTTCTGTGGTTTCATGGGTGTGGGTGTAGGCGTGAGTCTCCATGCAGAGATGCTGACACCCACACCCTTCAACCAATTCGACACTCACATCCACACTTTGAGTGCTGGAACCATAGACGTAGTCAATGGAGACGCTCTCTACTTCCGCCACTTTCTACGTAGTTCCAAGTAAGCTCTTTCTCTTGCATAATGAGCAGAAAAATATGTGTCATAAAAAGCGAGATAAGTTTTAGTATCATTTATTTCATTATCTTTTATATTTCGCTCAGACATTCGCTTAGTAAAGATGGTGCAAGAATGCACTCACTTATATATATAAGGTAAATAGCCTACTCTCTTTTTATATTTCTATAGCAGTAAAAAGAACAAAAAATGAATACAGCCAAGGCGTAGTCTTCTGGATATGTAATTGAATTTAATCGAGGTAGTGGTTTTGATTTTATTCAAGAAGATACAACAAAACGATTTTTATTAGTCCAGTTGAATAGTTTCAAACAGCGTTCAAAAAGATACTTAACAAATGATAATAAATATATTGGTGAACTATTTGATTTTGATATTATTGTTAAATAGAAGAGTGATGATGATGACATTGATACATTCGAAGCAGTAAGTGTTAGACATCGTGTACTGAAATGTAACGTTGAAGGATGTCCACGAATTAAAGCATTTACAAGTATGAAAGCACTGGAAGATCATATAAATATCAGACACACTTCAAAGAAGAAAACAGAAGAAACATCTCACTCTTCTTTAATTTTAGCTAAAAAGTCAAAGAAAAAACGTCGTCCACACCCTGAACCAATCGTAATTAGCCTATCATCTCACACAACAGCAGCTACTATTGGTCGATTCATTGGTAAACAGGGTGTTAATCTCAAACGAATTCAGCAACAGAATCAAGTCAAACTTCAGGAGGCGTGGGTGTGGATGCCGTTGAGAAGAAGACCAACATTCGACATCCACGCTCACGCTCACACTCCCACCCATACCTACATCCACAGCGAATCTTATTATGGAAAAATCGTTTTGCACTGAATGCTTTTCTCTAAATGGTCTTTGAGCAACCACACAACAGAGAAGTCATTTTAGCACAGAAGCACATGCATTTGTTGAGATATACAATGTGTTTTCTGTTAAAAACTTTTACACCCTGCTTTTTAGGAGGTTTATACAAACTGAATAAATTTAGTTGCCAGTGTATTAATAGAAATCTGTTAGCGATGTGTTTTAAAAGTTGAAATCATGCTTTATCTGATAAGAAAAAGAATTAGCTTTCTATCGCCTTCTGTTCAAAATCAACAGAATGTAACACTGTCCCAAGAACTTTTACATTAACTGTCAATATGTTGTAATCATTGGTTACACGGTGTTTTCGCGCGCGACACATCCGCGAAAACATGTTTTTTTTGTTTTTTCTGTGTTAAGTTAATAGATTTGCTAAAGTTTCACTAACTGTCCTGTGGGTATGGTTGTAGAGTTTCGATGTGGAAGTTGGAATGGAATGAAGGCAGCAGAAACTCTACTGCCCACAACCACACTCAAATGCCCAAAACCACTCCGAAACCCACACTCAGTTTTCAGGCACCTTGAACCCGATATGGGTTCCTACTTCTAGGAAATCGAAATTCGGCGCGATTTTCCATTCCTAGGAACCCATAAATTCATAGAGACTTGACTTGAATTGAAAGAATAGGTATGAGTAAGAACTTCAACATAGTCATAAATGCGTGGAAACGAATTTTCAAGTAGGTTCTCATTCCTTAAGAACGGAACTCAAAGGAATGGGAACTTTGACATCCCTAGCCCACATTCAAATCCACTCCAAAAGTCAAATTCACACACATACCCGAAAAGGTAAAAAGAGTGTTTATGAATACGATTATAAATAGTCATCAGGAATCTTGAGGATGTGGGTGCGTGGATGTCTATATTCTCTCAATAAACATCCACATACAAACTTAGCTTGTCATGTTTTGTAAACAATTGTGTAGTGTTCAACGTTTAAAATAATAATCTACGACTGGTTTTCAGATACTTTTTATTTCGACGAATATGACATCGAAATGCTTTCATTTATGCAAGATTTTAATTATTTATTCAAACTAATGCCAGCTCTGCGAAAAAACAGAAAGTTCCGTTCTGTCACTGTATGAGCTCACACGATGCCTCTCAAAGTTTTGATCTGCGAAATAAAAGAGAAGGCGAAAACAAAATCATCAGCAACAAGTGACAATGAAAAATGCCAAAGTGCGTCAACCTCTTGCTATGAATGTGAAAATTATAAACAGCAAGCAATTGTGCAGTTTAAATGGACATACAAGCTTATGCAGCATAAAAACGAGCTAATTTATTAACACAAAGCACAGATATATTCACTGATGTGTCAGGTTGTCAAAAGAATACAGGCAAACGAGGCTGAGCTTTTGACGTGAAATATATCTTTCGTATCAACGTATAAAGCGTGCACATTTGCCATGACTGACTCTTTTGTACTTGATTCCATCATTGTCTTCGCCTAAAAAAATTAGTTTAACGACAACAGATGTGAATAAGTGCATAGATCTTCTCTTTTACCAGGTTGATACGCATCCCCACAATCACACATCCTCACCCAAGAGCTGTGATAGGCTTTCTAAAACTAATATTTAGGACAGATTTGTTATTTATGTGGAAGATTTATCGCAATTTATTTTACAGAAAATTTATTGGCTTCGAAACTACATCAAATTCAAAATGCTGGCTCATTACGTTAGAAAACTATTCATCGTTCTTGAAAGCTCCAATTTCGGCTAACTTTCATTTGATTAGGCGATGGATGATAGGCAGTGCGAAGTCGAATGAGACTCTGTCTATGATCATTTCACGAAAAATCAAACAGATTTTTTTTCCATAAATTAAGAGAGATCGGGAATAGAATAAGAATATTAGGTAATAACAACTTAAAATATACTTAAGTCACTAATAGCAGTGTATCTTATAATTAATATTCCAAATGTACTCAAGAAGTGTCATAGTGTCGTTAAAATACTTCTTAGTTACTTGGCAATCCATAGTTCAGCATAGCCACAAGATTCTTTCACAGAATATGTACATGAAGATGGTAAATGATGTTGCAACCATATGTCAAGACTTTCTTCATCTGAAGACAGAGATAAATTTTTTTTCTGTCTATCATATTCATTTGTACAGCATAAAGATCGAAGATTCGACATTGAATTAATAAGTTCAATAATATTGGATCGATTTTGGACTACAAGTGAAAGTACTTCACATTGACGTCCCAATGGTGATCTGGCTAATATAGAGCATTCTTCACTGTTGAAACAAATATTGTCTATATCTTCTAAGGAAAGTCGACGAATCGATGTACTAGTGATCGAAAATTGTGCCAATCGTAAAGCTGTCACTCCGTCAATCGCCAACAAATAGAGACTAGGAGCTCGAATGAATAAAGCTTTTAATTCTGAGACAGCACTTTCTTCTTCTTTTTCTTGTACAAAAACTGTTAATGAAGTCAAATGATCTAGTGTTGGAATCATGGACCAAATATCTGTATGCATTGGAAGATTTATTTCAAGATACGTGAGACCAGGAAAACGAATAGGAGGTAAGGAGAAATTTTGGATTTCGTTGCCAATTTTCATGAAACGTACACAATCATATGAGCAATAATCTCGATCATCCTGACATGTTGATGCGAATTCGATCGGTTCACAAAGATCATTGAATTCGTCAAAAACAAATGGCAATGTGTAAAGTGAAATATATGCATCCGTACTTTGTGGATACCATTGACATCGAACAAACCATCGATGTTCTTTAATCCAAAAAGCAGTTCGAAATGTATCTAATAATTGACGAATTCGTTTTTGTCTTCTTTTTTTATTCAAATATTCGAATGTCATTCGAAATCGAAGTATTTTGATTTGAGGAAGATAATCATTGATAATCTGTTGCCATTCATGTCCATTCAGGTAAAAACTTTTTATATGGATCGTTAAATGATACAAATTAGGCATAGTTTGGAACAAGTTCATCATGGCATCCTTGGAAGAAGATATTTGCATGTTCAATTTCCCTATTTGTGACGTTAACTTTTCTGATGACTTAAAATCAGATTCATGACTGAATGCAGCCTGTAGACTTCGAAGATTAGGTGTACTTTTGTATATGTGAAAGAGTTCATCTGAAGTCATTGAATAGCAGATGACGGAAACATATTCCAGAGACAATGAGACAGTATTGAGTTTACCAAATATACTGTCAAAAACCAGAAAAAGTTGTAATTTGCAATGTGTCAACTGAGGAAGATACCAGATATGATTGATTAAATGAATATAATCATCTTCATTGGATACAGTGAATGGACTCAACCTAAGATGAGTAAGAGAGTTAGGAAAAGAATATTTTATGGGCATATTGTGTAGTTTATGTATGAAACTGTCGAAAAGCAATGAAAATGATCTTAAACAACTAAATTGATCGATTGTAAAGCCATAGGAAAGAAAATGTTCAAATTGATTCGGAGCTTCCTCATCTTCTGATAGATGAAGCGAAGTAACTCGGTCGATGATTTGTGGTAAATGTTGTTGACAAACTACGTCGAAATCCCGTTTAGATACAGTTCGAAAATCGAGATGATAGTTTCGAAAATAAACGTATAGAAGTGTATCGAAACGAATATTGAGACCATGAAAAGCACGAAGAAGATGAATACCGTCAAGAAATTCAAATAGTTGTAACAAAAATTCATTCGGTAATACTTCCAACTTCATTTTAAGTCATTACTGTTATAATATAATGGCTGACATGTTTATTTTCTTTCTTTCGTTCTCTATGCCAAAACAGTGAAACAAATATTTCTGTTTTTTTTTGCTTTCATGATGAGGGCAAACAGAAGTGATTCATTATAAGAATGGAAAAAAAATACGATTGGTACGATTGAGAAATATTCGAAAAAAATCGAACCCTTTCGATTATTCATCAACAACGTATGGTTTTTTTAAGTCATTCAGTGTGGGCGTGAAAGTGTACGCCTGGATGTAGGTCTGGTATTGATATATGAGTAGGAATGGGTGTGTGGGTCGTCGTATAAAAGAAGCGTAAATTAGAATGTGAAGTGTGAAATGATGTCTATACGTATCTGCTTTTTTTAAATTTCTTTCAAAAATATTATTCTGATCTTTTTTGGTAGTGTGACAGACTGAGAGAGTGTCGCCTATAGTCATCAGCATAATGTTGTATTTTGTCATCTGAGATCTCTATTTATGCCTTTCCTTCGTTTAATTCGCATTATATAGAAGAGAATGATCATGCGTGAGTGAACAGAAATAAAGAGGAAAAGGTCAGGCAATGGAACAATGAGAATTACTCATAAGATCAAAGCATGAACACATGAATATAGCGAAGAGGATAGGATGGGTATAAGTTGTAGTTGGAGTGACAATCTACAACCATACCCTTATTCCCAATACATTCGTTTGCATTGTCTTTGCTTTTATTCCGCATATTTATAAATAAATGACCGTGCTTCATTTGTTCTGTTATTTGGTTTTTGTTCGTTAGATAGTTTCGTTTCTCTTTCTCTCTTTTCTATTGTTTTCAGTGTTCTCTATGTCGTGTCAAGTGTTCTACGAATAAATTGAACTCACTCACACTACCAAAAGAATCTACATCAAAGACATCGAATAACCTGGCGATTGAAATCTAAATAGAATTTTTATTACGCATCCTCGGAACTCAATATATCTGCTTCAGTTTGCAATTTTATTGTTTCGTACTTAAGAGCATATATGTTCAATCCTTCATCATTCTTTTCTAAACACCATTTATGAGTAGTCTTGTATGTTAAACAGCTTAATTTATCTCAGCTATGTAATAAATCAACGAAAAAAAAAGACACGAACTATGAAGAAAACGAATAATGAGAGTGTGAGAACGTGAGTATTGTTGTCAATATTCTCTTCATTCCCATCAATATACATGTCATACTTTCACGCACACCAAAAGTGGATGTGGATGTGGCTATGGCTGTAGCTTCACATGAATATTCATACTCATGCTCGAAATAGGTTGGTTTTCTTATTAGTAATAGAAAGTATGATAATCAATATCCACTACTCAGATCGAAAAATCTGACCTCAATTTGTATCATAAGATCCTCGAAAGATCTTACTATTGCATAAGATTTTCTATAATCTTATAGTCATACCTTACAATACAGTAAGATTTTTCAAGAATCTTATAGTACGAATTAATGTCAGATTTCTAAGACTATGACCTTTTGCCTGATCTTACAAGATCTGTTGTAGAATCTTGTCAGATCTTAGTATCTGATTGTTTATTCTGAGTAAAGAAAATACATGTTGTACAACCTATGCATAATTTTCAAAGCTCATATATGGTAATACTAAGGAAAGTCAACACATTTTCTAAATGATAACAGGTTGATTCATTTAGAACAAAGTTTCAGAGCTAATCATTGCGAGTATTTGAATTCATGTTCATCAATTTAAAGACATAATCGAGCCCTGCAAATACTAATTATCACCACCATGGAAACACTATATTCTAATCATTGATTTTTAAAGTAACTATATAGTTCGAAATGTTTTCTCTACTTTGGATAAAACTTTATTAGCAAGTGAACAAGACCAACACGTTTATTTTAACCGATATGCAGCTATTCTACTTTTTTTATCGTACAATTGTTCATAATTTATTCTGTCTCCTCGTCCGCCAAAAGATTTATCAGATTCAAACCACAATAATAGATGTTATTTCATTTCTTTTTAAAGCAGATACGAATAATTCTTTTTATCCTCATTTATAGTGGTCAGACGAACGTTGATTTTTGAAATATATAATAGCATTTTGACTATAACATCTAGAATTTAAGTACAGAATCCATATAAAGCAGGTAACTTATTGTGTGCATTTGATCTTTCGTTCTCATCCATTATTCGAAACTAGACAAAGATATAAGTTCAAATTAATACAATGAGTTTCTTATTATATATATTTGATAGCCAAAATATGGATGATGTAGTCAAAATTCTAATAGATATCTAAAAAACATCGCTTTCGTTTGAACACTCTCAAAGAGAATAAAAGCAACGAATATTAGTTTTTGTCTGTTTGAAAAAAAAAGAAATAAGATTCCATGTATAGATTCGTATTATGCTAAGCTAACTATACAAATATATATTACGAATTATATGGTAATAGAGTATAATTAAAATATGTAGTTTGAATTTAAAATTTTTTTTTTATTGCCCGAAGAATTTAGATTAGAAGTTATAAAGTCCAACAAGATTTTTGACAATATTCATTCATTATTGATTCCTGTTTTTTAATAAAATATTTATCCTTTTGACATTGAATGTGTAGATTCCTGTACAAAGTTGCAAATAATTAAATGTCGAACTGATTATAATGGAATAATCATTCGATCCAAACTAGTCTATTATTTTCGCATTACTATAGTAAAGGACGGGGGCGCATAAGACCGTAATTTGGCCCATTGGACTTTTCATACTATATCCAGCACAATCATATATAGGATGAAAGAGCTTCAACTGG
>CAJNSZ010003481.1:0-11084 GCA_905329745.1 Rotaria sp. Silwood2
TCTCCTTTCTCTTCCTTCCATTTCCTCTCCAACTGAACTGATCTATCTTCTCCCCAACCAAGCGAGAGGAAAAAGAGAGAAAAGGGAAGAAGGAGAAAGGAGAGGAAATGGAAGGAAGAGAAAGGAGAGGAAATGGAAGAGAGATCAGAGGAAATGGAAGAGAGAGAAGGAACAAGGAGATTAGTTTGATAGAAGGATACAGAAGGATTACGTTTATCTCAAGAGATATTACGGGATGTCACTTTGAGGGACGTCCATCATTTTACGTAAGCTCAATGATATTATAATGATGTACTTCTGATCTGTGCCATATCGAAGGGCATTGCTTGAGTGTTGCCAACTCGATTAGCCTATTATATCTACTTAATATGCTCCTTGACCGCATGTCATAGAAAAGAACGTTCATCGCTTGTTACGCATTGGAATATCTCATCTTGTCAAAGGAGTATGTTCTGCCATATAAAAGGATGTCCATCGCTTAGTGCGATCTCAATTTGTCTTCTCTTGTCTGAATAGTATGTCCCTTGGCACAGTCGGCAATACTTGAATATCACATGTACCTTGTTGTTTATTTTCGAAAAGATAACCAAGACATGCACCGAGTAAAAAATAAGAAATTAAATAGGCAGCTTCGGCCATAGCACCACGTACATACATCTGTCGTATGGAACGTGATATTACAGAAAAGAATGGTAACCAGACTCGTTTGTACCATGAATATGTTTCCAGTGGTTGAATAGTTCTGTTATTATCTACTCTATGATTATCTATGTGATGTTGAACTCTTGTTAGCATAATAAAGCAAGTATCACAATCGTTGTGTCTTGGTTGTGGGCATTGGTGTGGATCTGAAGAAAAAAGTTTTTTTCTCAAATATCTTTTTGCTCGTGCGCGTGAACCTTGATAAGCTAAACAACATAATGGTGTTAAAAAGAAGATATCATCAATTTTTTCGAATAATTCTTGACTTGGTTGATGAATAACCGTTATAATAGTAACTGGTCCAGCTAAACTGTATTTAATTAATTGTAATAAATCAAATAAATCATCACATGATACTGTATCTAAACCTGATGTTGGCTCATCAAGAAGAAGTACTTTTGGACAAGCAGCTATTTCCATTGCCACATTCACTCGTTTTCTTTGACCTAAAAGTAAATATATTTCGAACAGCCGTAAGAGAGTCACTTGTGTCAATCGCAGGCTCAATAGTGATCATTCTTTCCTTTTTTCCTACCTCCTGATAAAGTTCTTGTCATACTGTTGTGCATACGATCTAAACCCAATCTGTCAAGAACGAAACAAACATCATTGATGATAGTTGTTTTCGATTCGGCAAGGCGTCGTGTTCTTGCAGAATAATAAACAGCTTCGAATACAGTTAGATCGTTATGCATGATATCTGCTTGAGGTACATAACCAATATAATCGGTTAATTGATTTGATAATGGTTCGTGTTCAGCAAATGTAATAGAGCCATTTCTACGTAATCTTCGTCGACCATGAATTGTTTCTAGAAGGCTACTCTTACCACATCCAGAACCGCCCATTAAGGCTGTTAATCGGCCAGCAGTAATTTGACCTGTAAATCCTTGATTTCGTTTCGAATCAAAACGAGTAACATTACGTAATTTTGCACCATAAAGATGAATATTAAGTTGAAATTGTGGCATCGAACGATTTGATTTATCACTTTTTATAAAATAGTCACTTATACCAGGAGGATCGACTAATTTAAGTTCACCAAAAACTTTCTTTTGTAATATGAGCCATTGAGAAATAATGGCCATACATGTATAGAGAACTATGATAAGAAGGACAAGAACAACAACAATTGTTATGAGACGTTGTCGTCGGGCTATTCCATTTATACAGACAAAACCGGATGGACAAGGTAATGGCTTCTGGACACCAGTCGGACAATAGTTTGTATCATTCGGACATGGAATGCTTGAGCTCGAATTTTGACAGTAAGATTCAGCTGGACAGAAACCTTCGAATGCTGATCCGCCACATCCGTACTGACCAAAATGTTTTGGCTCATTTTCTGGACATTCAACTGTAGTTCTACAGGTTCCATCTATTGCTTGTAATGGTGACGGACAATAGGAACCTTCTCGACAAGGAATCATACAGACTTGTCCTTCTGGGCAAAAATAACCAGGACAACAGGCCAAAGATTGACTTCCATCTCTTGGTAGAAAAAAGCCTGCCTGACATGGTTTTAGATCTCGACCACATTCATTAAAATTGTACCATGTAATAACAGCTTGTTGAGAACTTAAATAAAAATCTTCAGTCATATTGCGAGGACAAGTATTTTGTGCGACAAACGTCTCATTGAGACATAAATTACCGGCTGAACATTCTTCATTGAAACTCCACTGTGTTTGACTTTTGTTCGGTTGACATTGTAGACAAGATAAACTGCCATTTAATCGTATCTGATTTTGTTCGTAACATTGACCCCCAATAAAGCAACACGTCTCAGCAGTGATACACGTGTTATTTTCACAGCGTCGACAAGTTGCATTGCAGCCTTCAGTTTTAGTACACGGCGGTAACAACAAGCGTTTCTTTGATAGAGTTAAAATTCTATGATGAGTAGGAAATGATGGTATGGCACTAACATGAACGAATACAATAAACAAAAGAAGTACCACTGAAATCGATGGCAATGACATGCTGTTCTCTCAGTCTTGATTTGCGTGAATGACTATGAAGAAGTTGCTGCTTTTTCAGATATTGATTGTCGTTTTATTTGCTTGTACACCTAATAAATTTGTGTTGGCGCGTGACTTTGGTATATATTACATCAGATAAGGCGAACAAATATTGGCTAAATAGTTTGTTGTCAGAAACTGAAACGCGTCAGAAAAATCGTGACTTGACTCGGCCTACGTTCCTGCAGATTCCTACTCGACTCAAAAAGAACGTCATTACTTCCGTCTTTCATTAAGCCAATACAACCAATGTGCAAGAGCACGTATGAAGGAATACAAAGAGGAAGAAAACAACTGTAGGTGTCAAATGATCATACCACACGTCAGTGGTGTAGCGGTAAACACATTTGTCTCATAAGCAAAAGACCCAGGTGCAAATCGATCTTTAACTGCGCATTCAAATTCGACATGATTCTATTTCTTGCTTCATAAATTCTCTGTAGTATTTGAACAATATCATTCGACTCCTGGTTGGCGTTGTCTTCTTTTTCTTTCCGATTACTGTATGGTACGTTGTGCAATATTCTCCCCTGTCTGTCGCAAGACACCACGAAATAAAGAATCGGAAGAAAAACATGTTCTGTTCTGTTCTTTTTTAAACTCAATTTTTATTTTTATGCAGAATCGAAATTCTATGTGTATTGCAAAGTCTCTTTGAAAACTTGATCGCATCTGCTCTCATGACGCTGCATTCCTCTCACCACTGTCGAATGTCATTTGAAGTTGGCATCAAAAGACATTCTCAAATGAATGATGTAATTGCATTTTGATGGAACGTGGATAGCGAGACTGATAGAAAAGAGAAAGTCTTTTGAGAACATTTCTAGAAGATTAAGAAGTCAGCATAATAGCGGCATAAAGATAGATCCAAGACGTATGCTACAAGATAGAGAAAAAACATCTCCACATGAAACTAATCTATATTTCATTTAGGAGTGCGGCCTTGGCGCCGTGTGACGGGGTAAGCTTAAGTGATTCAGTATGTGTCCTGGTTGACTACAGCTACTAAGAATCAAGAATCGCCTGATCTGTTCAAGATAGAAGACATGTCCAGCGGATACCTGCAATGTGAGAGGATTGAAAGATCGTGGTGTCATTTGCTCGGAATTAGAATTCAATTTTAACAAACAAATGAGTGTTGTGGTATCAGGTCAACTTGTCGCGCCCAAATGATGACACTGATTCCGGAAAAACTACCTGAATTGTATTTACGTTGGTTTTAATAATTTTGTACAAAAGAAAATCGCCTCTTTTTTACAGTCATTTTCTAAGACACGCTTCAAACGAACAGTCCAAGGTGAACAATTTTGTAAACAACATTTTGGTTGAAGCGTGTTTTAGAAAGTCATGGACATTATTTAAACAAATCAAAATACATGATTTTGTCGAACATCTCAAGACGAATCTTTTGAAAAAATAATAAAGTCTGAACAAACGAATATTAAGAGAAATATCTTCAAAATACTGAGAGGGCCATTCTTTCTTGGACATCCGTTATTTTTTTGATACAAGATGAATTCGTTTTTTCTTATTTCGTCTTCTTATTACCTGATATATGTTATTAAAAGAAATACACTACAAGATGCAGCGTGAAAAGCTCTACGATTTACAAATGACAATTATAGAAAGTTAAAGTAAGAAAATAACAAATTCATCTTGTACCAAAAAATGCATCATTTTCTCACTATCGAAATTTGGTCGCTCAAAGTTTCGTCCATTTCGAAAACAATAAGTGCGACTATGATGGGCCACCCTGTATAACGTCGAATAGTATAAATATTAAACATTGTACTCAGGCTAGATGATCTTACTTTTTTCGGCAAGTATTTAATAGAAAAATGTATTTTATTCTTGATTAAATAGATTACATGAATTAAGCAGATTATACAATGTGAAAGTTCATATTAATTCATAGGAATTGTTTCTGTTTTTTTTCTGGCATCATTTTCCATTCTGACCATCTGCATAACAGCCACAGTACGGTAATTGCGTACCACATGGGACTTTGGGGCTAGAACAGCAAGGACGACAATTCAATGGGACATTGTTTAGATGTTGCCAGCACGAAGTTGTCACCATCGGACAATGAACTGCCGTATAATAGCACCACTTGCCTCCATTCGGATTACATAATTGATAAAAACAGTCAGGATGACATTGAATCTGTGAACCAACAATTCCACCACCATGAGCACACGTTAGCGAACTTCTTGTGTAAGGAGAGAACTGGTATTTATTGTTGCCAACTGTTAAGCCACTGAGGTAATTCCGTGCTGAATAATACAAGTTTTCTTCTACGCTATCAACCCAAAATGTCGGAAAACCAGCACAAGCCGTTTGCATTTCTTTTCGAAGATGAGAAAGATTCGTCAGAGGCTCTCTTGTTTCCAAACGTACAACCCTTGTATGTTGCATACTTGATGAATCCAATGGGCCACTTTGACGTTGATTTGGATTGAACGAAATTGGCTTTGTCCCTGGATCAATTTTTGATAGCTGACACTTTCGTTCACTGACCAATTTGACTAGTTGGAAATCATTTTCAAAATCGAAAAATAATTCAGCTTCCTCCAAATCTCGGTGTGCTGGCACATGAACAATCTGAAGGCCATCCTTGAATGTCACTTCTTGTTTAACAGTAGATTCGGGACCTAGGTCGTATTGGGGCTTCATGATTTGGACTGGATGTTGTGCAGTTATCTCAAGTTGAGATAACAGCACAAGATTCAGTGCTAATCATGTATCCCCAGTACAATCCAGGTCCCGGATCTAGACGAATCCCCAGTACAATCCAGGTCCCGGATCTAGATGAATCCCGAATCCCCCGAGTCCCGAAACTGAACCGAATCCCGAACCCCGAATCCCGAAACTGGAACGAATCCCGAATCCCGAAACTGCATCGAATCCCGAATCCCGAGACTGGAACGAATCCCGAACCCCGAATCCTGAAACTGGAACGAATCCCCGAATCCGGAGCCCGAATCTTCGGGTAAGATTCGGATTCGATCCATGCCTACTCAGGGGGAAAATTACGAAATTTCTTTTTGGAGAGAAATGTTATGATTTAATTCTGCCATCGCTTCTTGTTACAGAGAATGCTACTCAACGTGTACATATTAGCATTCATTCATAGATGTTGTTTGCCCTGTTATTTGTCCATATCAGTTTCATTATCAGCTCGAGAAAGTATGATTTTTACATGATTTCATTACTTTCTCTTTTCAGAGGGCAGGCACATGCAGATTCACGTCGACTCATCTGAGCAAGTTCTATCGTCATCATCTTAGCAACACTCGCTTTAAACTGTCTTATTGTGTTCAATTTCACTTACACATATTGCCGTCTTCAGACTACTTTTTCGGTTTCATGCTTGTCGATTGATCACTTTATTCTAATAACATGAGAGGGTGGACTATCGCTTATATCACGCCTTTAGCATTTTCATGGTAAATCTATAAATCTTATATAATTCTCAGCTTTTACTCTGGAGAGGGCTACTTGTCCATGAAAGATGCCTCGCTAAATGATCTCTATTTAGCTGCATCCAAGTCATTTGCACATTTACTCGATACAATACCGTTACTGTTGGGCATGAGCAAAGAATACAGTTCTGTTTGCATCATACCGGTCCAAGATTACTCAGCGATTTCATTGCGTCGGCTTTTGTCGCTAGCCAAGGGCATGGTAGATAATCACCCCAGAATCGCGTAAAGTTTACGTTTGGTCCTAATGGAACTGACATAATCTGTTGATTTCTAGCATCGCTATTGGAGTACCAGACGGTTGACCCAACCCACACAGTATTTATATGAGTTGACATATCCAGTCTCTAACCATTATTGAATTAGTAGTATCTCGAAGAACAGAGTCATAACGAAATCATTTTTGAGAGTGCGAAGTTTGAGAACAGAAATTGGAGCAATACTACCAAGAATGATTTTGTCTGGTTGATGGAATAGTCCAACTCCCACTATCACTTGTGTTGCTTTCGGACACTGACTGGTGATATTGGAGAGAATGCTTTCCGACACACTAGCAGTATAATAATGGGAAAAGTGAACAAGATTCCAGCCCTGTCCGGCGGTGTAATTTTGTAGAATTTTGCTAAATCCGTCAACACTCCAGGTCAAAAAATCCGACGACACCACCTGGGATTTCCCATGGGAAAACTGTGTCTACGAATTCTTATGGGAAGTTGTCGAATTTTATCGGAATTATAAGGCATTTTATTGGATACCATTATCGGAATCTGGGATTTCGATGATGGTATCCAATAAAATGCCTTATAATTCCGATAAAATTCGACAACTTCCCATAAGAATTCGTAGACACGGTTTTCCCATGAGAGAGATGACCATTTCCCATACCCAGGCAGACAAAATTTTTCGAAAACGCGTTTAAACGCTCTAAAATTATGGGCGTTTTTGGATGACAATCGCGGTTCCCGATTGTGCGTTTACACGCATGAAAATATTGAGCGTTAACACGCGTATTTATTATGGAGTCTAAATATTTTTGCCGTTTAAACGCACAATCGGGAACCGCGATTGGCATCTGAAAACGTCCACAATTTTTCCGCGTTTAAACGCTCCATTTCGCATGCTTTTCGCCGTCTATGCGATCACTATTAATAAACGTTTTGATAAATATTATTTTTGCCGTTTAGACGCACAATCGGGAACCGCGATTGGTATCTAAAAACGACCACACTTTTTTGGCGTTTAAACGCTCCATTTCGCTCGCTTTTCGCCGTCTATGCGATTACTATGATTGTTTCATCAATCATGCTGCCACTGACGTTCATCATCTCGATCCCCTTACCGACAGGAAAGACGATGAACACGAAACAGTGCAACGCGTTGAAAACAGTCAGCGCAATCGGATCTATGCCGAAAAAAACGAAAAAAGGAACACAACTAGAGCCGGACGGGGTCCAAAAATAAAAATTTTCGGGATCGGGGTCGGGATCGGGGTTTAGGCGACGGGGCGGGGTCGGGGTCGGGGTTAGCGTTTCGGGTTCGGGGTGAACTATTTCTCGATAATTTCTCAATTTTTCATGGACTTAAGTAAGAAAATATAATTGTTTTAGTCTCCTAAGAATTAGAACAACACAAAATACAAGAGAGAAATAAAGAAAGGAGATTTTTGGTTCATTACCATTACGACATTGTCATCTTGATTTCTCTTTTCTACAGTTAACGTTGATTGCTCATTTTCTTCTACTACCATTCTTTTCGGCATTTGATTTTCTTGAATATTTTTGTCCAACTCTTTCTACATATCTAGTTTTTTGAAGAAACAGCAATTTCATTTATTTCTCTGTCCCTGAATGGATGCGACTATCCAAAACGATAAATTTCGTCGGCGAAAATAGACCTTCGATTTCTGTGTTAGCCGCCCGTATAGCCAATAACTGCGGAACGCATCAGTTTTCTTTTTATCCTTCAGTTCAGCATGAATTATTCGAGTAAATATTTGTCGCTATTTATGGGAAAAAAATTTCGGGGTCGAGCGGGGTCGGGGTCGGGGTTGACATCGACCCCGCGAGGTCGAGATCGGGACCCCGAAGAAAAATTTTCAGTATCGGGGTCGGGATCGGGGTTAACATGTCGGGGCGGGGTCGGGATCGGGGCCGAAAAAGTCGACCCCGTCAGGCTCTAAACACAACAGAAAACGAATGATTGTTTTATCGATCATATTGTCACTGCTGTTCATGATCTCGATCCTCTTACCGACAGGAGAGACGATGAACACGAAACAGCGCAACGCGTTGAAAACAGTCGGCGCAATCGGATTTATGCTAAAAAAAAGGAACACAGCAGAAAACGAATGATTGTTTCGTCGGTCATATTGTCACTGCTGTTCACCATCTCGATCCCCTTACCGACAGGAGAGACGATGAACACGAAACAGCGCAACGCATCGAAAACAGTCAGGGCAATGACATTTGTCGAAAAGGAATTACTTTTGATGATAGAGTTAGATACAGTGATGAAAATGGATGTTCGACGATGGGAAAGACGTAGAGTATTCGGGAAATTTTAGTGGGAAGAGCGAAGTAAATCGATTAGGTAAGACGTGGTGACGATATTGGAAATTGTTAGAAAGACAAAATGAAAATGATCATTCGGCTGAAGCAGCGATTCTTTAAGTTTTCTATTGTAGAGATGTTTATGCTCCCTATGTATGATGTCGCTAGTTGTCGCTGACTGTCATTTGGCGCAGCTAGAGCTTCTAAACGCTTTCTACTTAGAAAGATATTATTTGGCATCGGAGTATTCAGTGTTTTCTGAAAAATCGCGTTTCTATCTAATAGACGTCCGTAGTTCTAATGGACACACGAATTCTCCCAATATTGGGGGCAGCCTCGATGCCAAATTTTGGACACCTAGGTGGAAAAATGCCAGGAATCTCTCAAGAGGTATGGCACGTTCAAAGCGGATTTTTTTCAGTGATGCGGTATATCATAGGCAAGCGCTTGCTCCACAGAACAGTTGGTCGTGAATAGTTTCGTTTCGTATGCCGGGCCGTCTAAAACTCACTTTGACAGTGCGCTTTTAATAAAATGAATATATTGTACTCATCGCTAATTAAACGAAATATTTGTTTGTTTTCGATACAGATCTAAAATATTTTCGCGTATGCTTAATCCTACTTCGAGAAAAGCGAGAAACTTTAGATAAAGAGTGCCATCTATAGGGGTTGTTTGACTATTTTCTTGGCGATGGACGAAGAATTTGCTTCTATCATTTTTCTTTCAGAGACGATAACCGTAAGTGAGCGAACAAAGATCACTTGTATTTCTTTCAGCTTACACGCATTCTGTCAATAGCTTCCATACCTGCAAGGCTTATTTTGTAAAATAAATTTTCTCCCAACCGAACTTGGCTTTGAACTGAGAGTGACAGTAAGAGCGCACAAAACCCTCTAAATCTTGTCATTCTGGGAATGAACAAGAGAATATATTGAGATAAATGGCACAAAGTGACTCTATTGAAAAACGAAAAATCAAAGCTCTGCGCGTTTGTGGATCCAACGAATAGTATTCGGTTTTTAAGGCTAGAATATTATAGACAAATGATCAACGCTGCGTCCTGTAAATACTTCACCATAAAAGATAGTTTACTCAAAATGCAATTCAGCATCGGATACGGCCCGCGAGAATTTCAATTTTGTACCAGAAAACATGCATAGTTGATGTTCTATTATGAGAAAAACGACTCCTAAAAACGACGAAATACATCGGTTTCCTTCATTGTAGGATAGAAATATTTGCGCGAAAAATCGAACTAGAATCCCACATTCTAATTTTCTCTAAAAGTTCCAATCATCAAGGAAGTAAACACGCAAAACTATTCAAGGGAATATATATATATAAAACTTTCCATAGATTCTTCGCCATTCTAGCTTTCCATCGTGAAACCGATGAAAATTTCAAGCGAAAATTTGGTAAAAAATATTGTTCGAAAAACGTTTAAATAGTTCTCTTCCGAGGCATCGGCACGACCAGTAATTTGTGTCGTGTTCACGTTAATAAAAACTCTTTCTGAAAACGCACCAAAGATTGACTTTTAAAGCGTTTATACGCCTGAAAAATAAGTGGGCGTGGAAACGTTGAAATAACGACGATTTTGCTCGTGTACACGGTTATAAAAATTGGAACTACAAAATATGTTCGTGTTCACGCCCAAAATACCAGTTTTTCAGCGTTTAAACGCTGAAAAAGTCGACTTTTGGGCGTTTAAACGCGTTTTTGGAAATTTGTGTCTGCTTGGGTAGGAAGTTGTCGGACTGTTCGACCTGGGACCTGGTCCAGACGGCGCCGGTATGCAGGAACAAATGCTTGCTTGGTGCATCTCATGATTAATTGTTGAATTTGTTATATCGTTCGTTCCAATGACGAACGGCAAAAGTAAGCAAATGAGAAATGTTGCAATCATGGCTAGGGGTGGCACATTTAAGTTGATTTTGAGTTAAGTTGATGGATCAACTTAACTTTTTAAGTTGAAAGTTGATTTCAACTTTCAACTTTCAACTCCAAAAGTTGAGTTGATCCATCAACTTAACTCAAAATCAACTTCATTTCCAACAGATTTCTGTGAAGTTGAATTCGACTTTCAACTTAACTTAAATGTGCCACCCCTAATCATGGCTCGTCGAAAAAATGAATTGTAATTGAAGCTCCTGGTCCGGTCGTATATAGAGTCGCCGAAAGTGACTGGGGTAATTGTGCTTGTGCATTGTGAAATAAGACCTTGATTGGAGCTTTGGGGGTTTAATGACACATGTTGGGGGTTTAATGACACATAATCATGTGTCATTAACCCCCGAAAGCTCCAATCAAGGTCTTATTTCACAATG
>CAJNSZ010003482.1:0-11076 GCA_905329745.1 Rotaria sp. Silwood2
ATCAGCTCGACTGTTGCGACTCATTGATCGGGAGTATCCTTCACTAAATGAATATGATGGTGGTTGGATTGCTGGAGCATCTCGTGTTGCATTAGCACAGCGGATTATTGATTTCAACTACTATCTGGTTTCTAGAAATATCAAAATAAATGGCGAAACTCTTATATTAGCTGGTGAACGAGAGATATGGGCCAATATTGATGGAATATGTCCCACAATAAATGAACAATTACTTGCAGCATCACGAAACAACGTGAATGCCGATACCATCTCTTTTCCATCGTCTATAGATGACGATTTTGCTCGTATTGAAGAAGGTAAATCCTATATAATGTATTTGGCTCAATATTACAACATAAAACTAAATTCATCAAAACCATTCATTCAGTATAAAAACAAAGATGAATGTCCACCAAATCGTTTCCCCAACAGAATCTATCCAAACTATGACACGAGTGAAAACTCAAAACTGACAGAAACCCTCATGTCACATGATCTAGTGAGAACGTATTTCAATACTAATGTAAAGAACATAAGTATAGTTGACACATTGGCAGAAGGACAAGATCGACCAAATACTATGTCTACTGCTCGCGATGCAGCTGTAAGGCTTGTGAAACGTATTATTGCTGGAGATTATGGAGACAAAAAAGCATTTGTCGTGCTGTTTTGTACAAATAATCTGTGTATGGAACGTCAAAAGTTAGCTACGCAACAACAAGTTAATCAATTTTTAGAAAAATATGACTTGATTACAAAAGGTTATGAAGTCAAAATTGAAGGTGTTGGCTATTCATGCAAACAGCAACTATCAACTGTGCATTCAGAACTTGGTGCATTACTTGCAGAGAAATGGAGAACTGTTGCTGTCAATCTTGAAAAATTACTTGGAAAAAAGCCGAAACGTGACATAAGAAGTCTTCTATTTCAAACTCGCGACAAGGCTATTATTGTTTCAGATCAACCGAAAATAAAAGGCCATCCTTCTGACAGTCTTTTGAAACGCTGGTTTGACTCGTATTTGGCTTAATAAAAACTTCTCACGAACGAACTCGCCGTGGTCAAGGAGGGATTCACCAGAACATCTATCGCACTCATCACGAATAAAATTTCCTATTAAATATAGCATAGTTTTATTTATCATTTATGTTCAGTCATTTTTTGTCATACCTTCGTACTATTTATAAGACTATTGTCATAAAATCGTAGATTTATACTTCACCTATAACTGTGACGTTCTCGGTCGGGTTTATTACGTGCATTATTTACTCTTATTGCTTGATTGGATTGAGGGTGTGGGTATTGATGTGAATTAAGGAACACTTGACACCCACACCCCGAATCGCTCTTTTTGTGTGGCTTTCTGTTAGGTGTTACATCAAGAATGATCTTAATGATTTGTATTGATTGTGTTTTTCTCTATATACATCAAGAAGTGAAACAAACACAGCAAGATGAGTGTCAAATATAGTGACAAAAGCAGCTGAAGTGGTGCTACTGCTTATAGCCACTGTGGCACCACCATTTATAGAAAACTGTGCTACTGTCTATAGCATATCATTATACATAGTCGTCTTTTGAGGTTATTGCCGACTAAAACACATCTTATATATGTATATATAATGTAGCAGTGAAGATAAAACACATTTTTTAGAGGAAAATAAATAACGTTCGAAATGTTTAATTGTAGAACGTTGTGCCGGTAAATTTTTTGACAATGGAGAAAAGAGGAGAATGTGTAAACATTTCAAATACTTGCAGGATCCAGTGGACATCATGCTGTTCACCAGTTTCTGTCAGTGGAGAGCCTACCATGCGGATCCACCAGCGATAGATGCCCATCATTGTATGAGCTAGGTCTTGATTATTGACGCTCGCATAATTGGAACAAACGATTCCGTTGATGACAATCGTCCCTGAGGGTGTCAATGGAGCATAGAAGCCCTGCGCTATTGTCTTGTGAATTTGAGTTATTTCGGCGGCTATTGGTACGGTTTGGTTGTTGTTGACAAACATCTTCAAGCGGTCACCAACGCGAAGGTGTCCAGCAAAGCGGACTCGTATTGTGTTGTCGTCCACGAAAATGAGGTGGTTGGGAGAGATGAGAAGGTCTTTCTCCAACCATGAATCATCCGTTGTTGAAATTCGGAGGTACTCATAAAACCCGTTCCGTTTTGAATGGATAAAGGCGAGGATCGGCTCATAGGTATTGTCACCAACAAGTACCTGATCACCGATTTGAACATCGCCAAGCGCTTTTCTCATACCAGTTGCAAGATGAACTTGGCTTGAGCCAGGAAAACAACTATGTTTTTCTATTACCTCATATTTGTCACAAGTGTACATCATACAGAAATTGCCATTTCCCGAGACCGTTGTACATTTGCATATTGTCTGCTCATCGGGATCAGCTGCAAAGTCGACAGGGACTGTTGGCTTAACAAAGAAGGAAAGAAGAAAAAGTAATAAGACATGAGTATTAACCGACAGCATATGAAATGAATTCTTTTTTGAATAACAGGCCAACAGCAATATGCATATCGCTATATATATATATTTATATTTATACGAAAAAAGTTGAATTTTGTAGATACTTCGTAATATCTTTTCATTAGTCACCCCGAAAAAAATCTAGAAGCTCACACCTCTCGTACTGTCACGAGGCACAATCTTATCAAAAGTAAAGTTTACCAAAGGTAAAAATGTTTGCTTGTAAACGTAAGTATACGATGATAAACAGAAAATGTAAACGGGCTCCATTTACGGATATGGTGTTCATTCAGCGAAAACCATATAAGCGAACGTCTTTTTCAGCGAAAAAAAATCTGCGAAACGCACAATAGCAAAAGCACATTTCAGCGAAGGAGCATAACAGCGAAAAGTAAAATTGCGACGGGCATTTAAGCGAATTTTTTTCTTGACCAGGCTCGATTGTTTGTTTAACTATGAATCATCGTGGTGAATGTTTATATACGTGGTAGCTCTTACTTCTTCTACTCTTTCTGACCTGCTAATCTATTTTATCTTGTTTTCAATATATATTCGTCCGTACGTCATACTGGCTCGCTGATACACACATCGTTCATTTTATTCATTAGCCTTAATAAAACATGACTGACTCAACAGCATTTTTTTTATCACTTCGAGTCGCGGTAAAGCTTTGTTCACTTGTTCAGGATATAGTTACCGACTTGGGTGTGAGTTCGTGTCTGGGTGGATGTGAGTGCGGATCTCGTCTCGACGCACACCCACACCCTTTATATATCTGCTTTTTTGATTGTTGTATTATTTGATTTTCCAATTCTAATCTATGATCAACATGTTCTCCTGCCATTCTATCCTTAGTTGCGGCCCATACATTCTCCATTGGCCAAATATCAGCAAATTTCGCATAATCTATTTCTGTATCCATACGTTCGTCAGCGTCTTTTCATATAAGTCCATCGTATGTCTTGCTGTTTCTGCACGTTAGGATCACTAGAAATGTATCGGTCGTATAATTTTTTTCTCTGTAAAAATTGCATAGAAAAATGACACGTTTTGCAAGAGTTATATGCAGAAAAGAGTGTGAATGGCAGTCTTCCCTTCACACATCCATACTCACAATCATCGAGAAATATTGACTCTATAACAATCATTAGTTTACTCATCAAAATAAACTTACTATGAGTTTTTAAGGCCTTTTTTTATTGAGCTATTCAGGAGAAATTCCATAGCGAGGAAAATTTCTTGAAACTGTATTCATTCAACAGAAACTCAATGAAAATGTTCATTGTGAAAAACGAAAACGATGTATGTCAACCGTTTTTATTTCCATGTCCGTGCCCATGTCCCTGTCCATCGCATTTTCAACGACTGTCACCACTGCCACGTCGTCCTCCATCTTTAGAATGTTTACGTGTCTGACCAGGTGAACCTCCGTGAGAATGGTTTCGGTTAGATTCATTTCCTATTGGAAGAACTCCACTGCAGTTGTCCGTCTTTCTAATGTTTGTTTAACTAGTAATAATGTCAACGAGTTTGAGTGGTGTAGAGTAAGTGTAGAAAAAAGCAAAATGAAATGAAGATCAGATTAGCTATAATATAATGTACGATGCAAAAGTAATGGCACAAATGTCAACCCTTATTTCTGATCGCTAGAAAGGTGCTGAAAGAAAACCTATTTTACCAAAAGATAGAGCTTTTTCTCCTATTTCGAATCGTGTATTACATATTTTTATAATATGTTCACAGACGAAAGAACACAACAGAAGAGAGAAGCACCCTTCATATATATCAGATTTATCAATATCAATACTAATTGCTACTAATCAAGAACAACAGCAAAGTCCAATTGAATTTCTTATTATTGATCATTGTTGTACATCTCAATAACTTTCTGCTATCGTTTCTTATACACTACAACTTCGTCATTTAAAATTTACACATGGTTTCAATGGCAGTTCAAATAAATCATTCATTTCGTCGATCGAATTAGAAAATTTAACCTATCTTTCATTAAATGGTGATAGTGTAGGATTTCATAATTTTCAAAGATTTATTCAAAATTCAAAATAGTTAAATGTTATCATTCAATGTGACGATATGACTTATTTTGATGCTTATCGATCGGAACAATTACTTCTTAGTTATTTTCCTCAGTTAAAAAAATGTTATCTCATATATTCTGGAGAATTAAATCAATTTTCTACATCATTTTGGATTGAACGAAAATGGATATTTCAAGCGCAAATTGAAGGAATATATATCAAATATGTGATTTATCCATAGAGGTAGATGGATGAATATTTTCTGCAAAAAATCAATTGTTTTATTTCTTTTAGCAAAACATCCCAGGCCGAACAATGCGGTACAAATACGACTGCATAAGGCTAAATGGTGATGTCGTATTACTGTGTCAAGTATTACGAGAAACTACGGACAATAGACGGCCGTAAAGTAGTCGTTTTTTCATTGCTTGCAGATGAAAAATGGACAGTATTCGTATCCTATTTTCATCGACCTGAGATGGTATGATTAGTTTGAAGATAAGAATATTGAATATTCAACATCACCTACTTTGCTATTGACAAATTTTTCTTACTCTTTTATGTTGAAATGTTATTAGAAAAAACCAAATGTGTTTTAACTATTACACGAATTTATCATTTAATTATTATTGAAAAACATTCATCAGTTCGTGTGTCAATTCATTTGATAAATTTATTACCAGATTTAATTACGTTCAAACTTCATTTTGTTATCATTGGATGAAACAAGACACTTAGTAAATATAGAACTTCTTAGTCTTTGTTTAAGAAGAAATCGAAATCAAGTTACTAAAGTTAATATTGAGGAAATTAATGATATGAAAGATTTTTACTTAATTTGGAAAATTTATCCTTATATGATATATTATTTAAAAGCGAAACTTGTAAATAATATGGGTATTAAATTGTTTTTTACGAGCTATTCTGAACAAAATTAATGATACTGGCAATTCTTATCTTCGTTCATTATATTTTCAAGTACCAGTAGCTGATGAATAAATGATTGAGAATTTACAACAAATGATTAACTATGAACAGCTACTTATTCAATTTACAATGAAATGTGTAGTTGATAATATTTATTTACAACGGACAAAACTTTTACAAAAATATTCATTTTATTTTTTGTATATACACCTGACATATTAATAAATAAATGTTGACAGAAATATTGTAAAAGTTTAGATTTAACACATGACCTCATGTTGTTGCCCAGATTTTGATTATTATCCATCAATCTTTCTCATCTCATATAATAATGTTCTTAGATTGAAGCACAGATCAATAAAATATTTTTTTAGAATGAATATAACAATCAAGTCGAATTTTTACTCTCAATGTAGAGAATTATTTAATAACAAATCTGGGTATGGGTGTGGATTTGTGCCATCTCTTCAACCGCACCCACACCCTTTCGCGATCAGAGCTGCTACTATCGGGTGTCCATAGGAGCCCACTAATTTCGACGGGTGTGGGTGTGCTGAATAGAAGACTAACATCTACACCCTAATTTTCGCATGTACAACTTGTTTTCATTGACACCTAGAATTTACCAAGACTCTAGTCATTATATAGGTACACGCCAAGAACACTAGCATTGACATACGAGTCATATTTCTTGTATGAACATATCAGAGTGCTGTATACAACTATGTGTAAGTATAAGAATCATGCAGTCTATCATGTTTTGCTTAAAAGCTTTAAAAAAATACATCCATGCATATGTTTGCAACATGAGCATTTATATGCAACAGTTGCAAATATTTGACATAGCTTCTATATTCATAGATAAGATAAGATGACTCGAAGAATGTTTTCCAAGCAAATTCGATTTTCTGAAAAGAACACAATAGATAACACGATCACGCTCCAATCACATGGACGATTTTTGTGGACACTTCGAAGCGTATTGGACAAGATAGTCAATGAGCCTGTCCACATCAGATTTTTACTTAAAGTTGCATAATGCAGTGCTTATAATCACCACATAACTCCAATGTGAAAGTATCATTCTTTTAGAGTAGATAGAGCTCGTTGAGAGCTACAAAATTATGCTAAAACATCTCCGTGGCATATGCTGCTCTCGAAATATTTCGACAATTCAAACTAAAAGTGATACGTACATGCACACTGACAGCCTGGTTCGCTAGTGCTATTCAAATGACTTTTGTAACGATCTATCTTACCCATCAAAATGAATAAGGCAGGTAGATAGCATCACAAAGATGATGATCAAGAACGTGCATGGCGCACTATTCGAATTAGAAACTCTTTTCTATATGATCGTTGAGCTCAGCTTTATAGTAGGCTGTAAGTGTGACTTTGCATATGGGTGTGGGTGCCGATTTGAGAATGGGCTAAAGTTTTCTCCAAATCGACACCGACATTGATACCGCATACCCACATCATTTTTTAATATCACGAGTGACTTGTTTTTGGTGAAATATTGTTTTGAACAATACTCGTAGCTAAAATATGGAGTCGACCGGCGCTCAACAGTAGGGAATGCTCGTTCGTGAGTTAATTTCAACGGGATCCGACCGGAAGTTGTCGTATTCCGGCAAGAAATTATTGGAAATCATCGAATTTCTGTCGCATCTTACGGTTAAATTCTTCGACCTGGATGTTTCCACGTAGGCGTACTACTTTACTTACAAACATTCTAATTTTAGTGAACGTGACCCGCATGGTAGATTGCACAATTAGCTCCTAGAAAATTAGTTATCTATTCCAAACGCAAAAGAATTATATTTTTAGGCATGAAATCAATTAAGTCTTTCAGATACATATCAAGATATAGTTGGTCCATCACTGTGTAGCAATACAATCTTCAGTAAATTAAGACAAGAACAATGCCGTCGATAGATCCATCGTTCCATGAAGGATCAAGGAGAGTGAATGTAACAAGGACGATGATCAAACGAGACCCAATGGGTACAATGTCACTGGCCCACCGAAAGAGCAACGAGGGCGTGGGTAGAGATGCACCAAACCCCAACTGTTTGAGGCCGAAAATATCGGGTTCGACTCAAACTCTGTACTCGAGCTCGAAGTTCGATTGAGCTCGAACTCAAAAGTTCGAGTTTGAGTCGAGTTTGAATTCCATGGGTCAAGTTTAGCTTTAGCTCAGTGATGGCTATGGATGTGGGTGTGGACGTGCGTGAAGCTTAACGGAAGGTAATCGATGTCGGGGAATCTGAACTTGCGATTGGTTTTTCAAAATTTTAAACTTGACTTTTTTTACTAAAAACACTTTGTTAGCAACAAATCTCGTTTTTACGCTTGAGTCATTCCTTTTACTAAAAGAATAATTTTTCTTATAAAAAAGAACTTTTCGAGTGAAAAAGTTACTTCCTATGTAGAGAAGTTCCTCTATTAAAAAGCTGCTTCTAGAGAAAGCAATGTTTTTTGGTAAATAAGCTATCTTCGAGAAGAAAACCAAACTCAAAATTTTGCGAGATTGACTTCAGATTTGGATTGTTCAACATCGATTACCTTCGGTTAAGCCTCACACACGCCCATCCCACATTCATAGCCATCACTGAGCTCAATCCAACCTTGATCCATGGAACTGGACTCAAATCGAGCTCTGTCCTATAATGCTCGGTATCAAAACTCGAAGTTGTATTCGGGTTTGCTACATGTCTAGGTGTGGGTGTGGGCGTGCTTTTAAAAAAAAATAAAATGCCATAAGGAACTATAATTGCATCGAAGGCGAAACCTTTTTTGAGGCTTCGTAAAAACTCAAGACACATTCGAAATGATCGTTCCAACTTTAGGAGTATTTTTTTAAGATTTCGTTTTCGTTGCATAATTCGAAACCTTTTTTAAGTTGCGCACCATGCATAAAACTCTTTTTTTGTTCTCTACCGTGTTGGAAACTTTTTTTATGTTTCGTACCGCACACGAAACTATTGTTGATTCCGTATGGTACCTTTTTTTTAGAGTGGGTGTGGAAGCTATGGGTGGTGTGGGATGTGGGTGTACGCAAGTCAATTGAAAACAGATCGAGGTATATGTCTATCATTCAAATCAATCTGCTGTTCCCAACTGTTGTTTTTCAACAATCGACCTAGTCAAAAAATCAAACTAGAATTGACTAATAAACAATAAATGTGCTTTGATGGAAATAATTGAAAAGAAAGGCAGAGTTAATTTCGCCAAGGCGTTTCATGTTATTTATTAAAATTTTAAAAACACTCATCAAGGCTCTGCATTTACAATTATAAGCACAAAAGCAAAGATTAAAATAAAATTTACACAGAAAAACGAAAAGAAAGAGGCATACAAATAGAAGTAAATCGAAATTGAAATATAGCTTATTCAAATTATATAAATAAATATATTGACAACGGCTTATCATTTCAGAAGCCGAAATGATATTGCTAATTGAAATACTCTCATTGGATATTCAATGACAGCCATATATTATTTTAATTGTATCAAATAATACTTTGGCAATTCATCTTCTCTAGTTCATCTAACAATAATTAAGTAACTTGTCTCGGAAGAATATCGAAATTTCCCATCGAAAATCATTTTGAACAAAATATTTAATTCATTTGAAGATTTACGTTTGCCTATCCATTTGAGCTGTGAATTGATTTCAGTCATCTCCCATGCGATGCAAGTGATGGAGTGCAATTATACTTATGAGCATTTGCGTTTGCATGGTTAAATACTAATAGAGACGAACGCATTATATACGTGTCTCATCAATAAATTATTTCGAGAAAATCTTTTGGCAAGACATATCAACATTTTTGCAGTTCGACCAAGTCATCATTGATTGCGAAATAATGTATTAATGTATTCAATGTCGTCGATTGTTATATAATAAATTCATAATTCTTAAACTAAATCAGCTAGACAATGAATTTTTAATACTAATCTTTAGGTAATGAAACGAGTGATAAATTCAACTTGATGAGTTATACAATAGATTATTTCCGTATAAATATGGATTTATCATCTCAAAATTATATTAATCAATAATAAAATCTTAACAATATGAAAAATTAACGTATTATCGTGATTTAATAAAAATATCATATATTTGACGTTAATTAGCAAGTAGTTGAAATAAAATAAAGAAACACGGATCATTTCAGATCAAATTTTTATAAATTATTTGATTTAAGATTGTGTTTCAAAAAAGAATAGTGTACATATCATATTTGTAATGTATAAATTTTTGAATAATTATTCTGATAGTGAGTTTAATAAACAATAATTAATCTCGAACAATAGATAGTATTAATTAATTCAATTTTTCATAGAAATTAATTCAGTTTTTGTAATAGTTCGATTAAATAATGAACGACGAGGTATTCATTAATAATATTCGAATTGGATTATACCAGATCATTTTAATCTATCGAATGTACCGTCGTATTAGTTGATTTCGGTCGTCTTCCATGCGATGGGGATAATGTTTCACAGCATACTATAAAACAACATGAAATTTCAAATATCATAATTTTATATGTGTGACGTTGATTAGCAGACAGCTTGATAGCAAGCAATTGAATGTTCATATATTCTCTTAGTTTCTGTTAATTTAGCATTTTATCATTTAAGTCTTATACTTTTTGACGACCGAAAATTAATTTAGCTAGTTTAAATGTAAAGTCATTTTTTGAATTATAACATATAAGACCCATTCAATCAACAATTCTGATTTTCATAATTATTTTGACGTATATTACCACGTAATTGAACTGGCTTGAACAAAACTTTAAACTGACGGCTTTATAATTTTATTAGCTCAATTAAATATTAAAAATATCGAGATTAAATATTTGATCAAATAATAGAATTTTCAGCAGTGTCCAAGGACTGAGAAATATGAATTCCTAATCAGCCGAGGAATTGTCAGTGCTGCTGTGATAATTCCTAGAGGAAATGGGAATTGACCATTGATTTCCTCACAATTCCACCTTTCACGAAAGTCGCGATATTGCTTTTTTAAAAATAATTTGTGCATGAAACTATTGATTCTCACAATTTTGCAGGTGAAAATGAGTGTAAGAACAAAAATTATCGTAAATATTCCATATTTGTACCTTAAGTATGCAAGGAATTGTGGGGGAACTGAGGAGGAATTCCTAATTCTCAGTCCTTGAACACCCCTCGGATTTTCTTGTTTTAGCATTGTGAAGCACTTGTTGTCTAAATTACATGGAACTGCTCATGTCCTTATAGAATTTCGAACAAGCATTTCCCGAAAAAATTCATTTGGAGGTTTGAGTATGATCTCTGTTAATAGCTGATATCTATGTAGAAGTTTATGTATAATAGTACTAAGTATTTACGAACAAAGCCCTTTATTTATGCTTGATTATAATGAAAGCCAGTAATGTAAATAACTACGATGATTCCACCAAACTTGGAAACTGAATGAAAAGTTGCATGACCGTTGGGTTGTACAGGGTTGTGCATAACCTTTTGCTAGGGGGGTAGCGTCATTATTTCAAGTTGAATACCTAATGAATTTTATACCAAATTAAAGAGCGTCGAAAACTGGATTTATTAGTACTAAATAGTA
>CAJNSZ010003483.1:0-11076 GCA_905329745.1 Rotaria sp. Silwood2
TGAACACGTTTCTTATTTTGAATATATAATTCTAAAGAACAAACTTTTTCATTTATTCTTTTTCTCTAGCCGATAAAACTTTTACCTGTAAATTGAACAGTAATTACCTTGCGGTAAATCTGATTGTTCTAGAGAACAAACAAATGTATTGAAAACAAAAAAAAAAATCATAATTAATAACATACCTTCATCACTACCAACATCGTATGTGATCAGATTAGTTAATGTTTCAAGTACCAATTGAATAAGATCGAAATCAGTTCTATCACCTTGTAAAATATTTGCTAATAAAGTTATACTTTTAGTACCAACTTCAAGTTTGCATTTCTGTTAGTTTTTTCAGATAGAAATATATTTGAGAATTGAAAATCTTTTTTTTACTAACTTTAGAAAGTGCTTTAAGAGCACATACAATATGTCGCCGATCTTTGATACGTTTTGCCGTTTGTAAACGATCACAAAGACTTTCAATCTGTAGATATAAGAAGAATTTGTGAAAGTAGAAAGATGATATTTGATGTTTATCTATTATGATCATTTTTGAAAGAAAACTAGTAAGAACTCTCAGTTTATTGAATGAAATACAATGAGAAATGAATGAAAATCATTATTGTGTCTTACCGTTTCTTGATCGATTGTATTATTATTATTTGTCGTTGTTGATGGTGTTGTAAATGAAAATAGAGAACGACCAAGCGAGAATGCCATTTTATATTACGAATAATATTGAAATAGTTTTACGATTCTTCTTAAATCTAATATCAAAATTTCTATCTAGAATCAAATTATGTATGCATGCGTGTATGTATCGTTATTATTACAAAGTTTTATTTATTTGAATAAAGCAGATTGTTAGTCTGTGTCAACTAATCTCTTCTTGTTGATTCTTTTCTTTGTTCACAATAAACAATATAATAGCATATATGTATAATTACCCATGACATAGGAAAAAAGAGAAAGAAAAGATAAGAAAGAATAAATATAGAGAGAAAGAGGAGAAAAAAAAGATAGTAGATCGAAGATAGCGCCACTCCGTGACATCTCCGCTCTTTACCAATGAATAGCTTTAACTGTTTAAAGATTCTGAATAGGTTATGAATGTTCACCATCTAGCAACAGAAAGTGATTAGCATTATACTTACTGTCTATCTTAACAAATATGTAGAGTTAGTACAATGTTACCAGGGCTGCCAAATTCAAAAGTAAAAAAACCAGTAGTTGACCAGGAGATTTTGCTGAAAACTAGGAGGGAAAACCAGTAGATCTTTATGGAACTGAAGTAACTATTTGACTGACTTGTCTTGAAACAAACTGAAGTTTTCGTTCAGATAACTACAGTAAAACCTCTATAAGATGAACACCATTGGGACCTCCCGAAAAGTGTTCATCATGAGAGGTGTTCATCTTATAGAGGTTTTGCATAGATTGAACTGTTGCATGCATACAATGATCAGTAGGACTATTTCAATGACTACACAATTCATGTGAAGTTCACTGCAGATAAATCAAAGAACGAAACTAAATCTTTCATCTAGTGCATGACTTTTTGTGCAATCTTGTTGAAAATAATCCTCCATCGTCGTCTATTTGGGACCTTTCGTGTCGATGTAGAGTTGAGTGCATTGTAAGACTAGCTGTTCAATTTCTTCTGAAAGGGTCAATGTACACTTCGTCATCATCTCTTCATTGAAAATAAACAAATGCTCTGTTAGGTCACTGGTGAACGATCAATTCATCTGAGAACAGTGTGTCGCGGACTATTGATTTTTTTTGTTCTTTTTCTATGATGAATAGACCGCCGACGAATTGACCTAGCACCTCTTTAGAATGGATATTGTGTTTTGTTTTTCCCTGTTTTGTCACACATACATGCATAAGTTGTTGAACGCGTGTTCATTATATAGAGGTTTCCTTTGCTGAAGGGACCAAAAAAGTGTTCATTGTTCAGAATTGGGAGGTGTTCATTATTTAGAGGTCCATTTACAGCAAAAATTGATCCGGGGGACCGAGACACGTGTTCAAATAGGAGGTGTTCGTTATATAGAGGTGTTCATTAAGAGAAGTTTTACTGTATCTGTTTTTTTCCTACTGCCAAGTTAGTGATGACAAGACTGTCCTCTAAATGATACATAACGAAGAGAAGGAAAGATAATTTAGGCATTTTTCCAAAAATGAACAAGCTAACGAATTCGATAACCATTCTTTTTTAATGTTCACAAATAAAGTTTAGTTACTTTCATACATGATCATGAAGCAGTTTTCGATTTGAATATTTTCTAGTGAAATAGAATCAGTATTTTTACCTGATGTAGTAAAGTTTGTGACAAAAAATTTCCTCCAATAAATCTCAGACTTCAGTGTTCTCATCTTCTTGCAACGTATGTATTTGATAAATATACAGCTGGTACTTCCTTTTTTTCACATTTTCACAAGTCTTTGCCATAGGATTCGTTTATGAAATTGATCATCTTAATTTTGCAGAACTCAAGCAGAAACAACGTGTCTTCTTATCGGTTGTTGTTTCTATGAAATAGTGAGATAGTTGTTTTTGTGTACTCAAAAAGTGAGTACACTATAGAATCGGTCAGTATGTCCGTCTGTCCGGCCGGCCGGCCGTTTACACGATAACTTTTGAAAAGAGAGTCCAATCGCAATGAAATTTTCCACACAGTTCAGTCTTAACAATGTCTCGGTAGAGTTCGAAGATGAGCAGGATCCGTCAAGAAATGGCTGAGTTATCGAAAAAATTGTCATTATTGAGAAGATCATCCCTGAGGGGGGGTACAGGGATTTTTTCAAAAAAAAAATTTTTTTCTCCGAATTATTCACAACATATATAAATCGACTCAGTTTTTAACGCTGATTCCGAATCTGATATTAGTTTTGAACCAAACCGTAGCTTTCTAACAAAACATCCCCTGATAAAGGTCTCAAAATGCAGAAAAACTGCTTGAAGAAAGCAAATTGACTAGATGTGTCTGAGATTATAAAAAAACAAAGTGAATATACCTGTTCACTTTTTGAAGTACACATAACACTCGGATTTAAATCCGATGTTTTCGCATT
The DNA here is from genome assembly GCA_905329745.1 of Rotaria sp. Silwood2. NCBI lineage: Eukaryota > Metazoa > Rotifera > Eurotatoria > Philodinida > Philodinidae > Rotaria > Rotaria sp. Silwood2. Next base: position 3,067 of record CAJNSZ010003483.1, read on the forward strand.
TATTTTTTGTTTTATTAATTCAAGATGTCACGAAAACTCAGAGTGATGAAACCTTTAAAAACCAGGAGAAACCAGGAGACAATCTAAAAAAACAGCTTCTGGTTCCAGAAGATTTTTTCACCAGGCGAAAAGTCTAAAAATCAGGAGTCTCTTGGCTAAATTATGAGATTTGGCAGCCTTGAATGCTACAGTGATATGTTCAACAAAATCTGCAATCGAAGATGACAATGCCAAGGGAAATCGGAATACAACGCGCCAAATGCAAAGAACCTGCGAGGAACGTTAAAACCTTTTATGAATCGACCAAATTCTTCGGATGGGAAATCAAGATCAATAGAAATCTTGTTGAGCGAGCTTAAACTCAAATCTAAAAAAAGAATAGAAAATGAATGAATTGATTTTCTGCATCTTTTTATTCGCTTCATGAGTTAGTCATTTATCTGACTTTCTTATTCGATTCTTAGATTATTCACGAAAATTCTATCTTTATAGACTAAAGCTGAATATTTAGTTAAAGTAAAAAATTTTGCTAATGATTTATCCGAACGTCTTAAAACGAACTATTTCTTGCTTGCTGAACAACCATTCTATAAACATCAAGCAAATAATAATAATACTCCACTTCTTAACGACCATGATGATAATAGTAATCCAGTAGGAATTCGTCAACGTTGTCAACCTCTAAAAGCATTACTAGAAAGCTTAAAACCAACAATAAAAAATAATAATCAATAAAAATTAACTAAAACTCAGCTTTATGAATTATATAAATATTTGTTAAAATGTTCTTCATTATGAAAAAAAAAATTTAGTAAAAAAAGCACCATTTGTAAATGCAATGACCAAAAATGCTTATATCTGTTCAATATTTAATCACTTGAGTGAAAAAAAAGAATAAAATAGATATTTAAAAAAGTTAAGAAATGCAATAAATTTCTTGATACTAATCCAAATATTATTGAAAATCAAATACTAACATTACATTTACTATGAGGAAATAGTGATGATATACTTTTATATTTTACTTCTTTCCGCTTGCCACCACGTTCACAAATAAATAGATTACTTTTCTATAATCATAAAAAAGAAAAAAATAGGTTCACAACAATATTGGTCAGATTTATTTCAAACAGAAAAAGATAAACATGACCAACGTTTATGTGATTTAAAAAATGAATATTATCAAAAACTTGTAGAATCTGTTGATCATATGCTACCAGCAGATTATATGAGATATGAATTTTTTCATAGTATTAAATATGGAATAAAGATTATGAATTAGCTACAAAAGATCATATTATTGATAAAAATACTGAGCAATTAAATATTATTCAATGTTATATACAAAAAATGGCGATCAATAATGATATTAATCAATTTAATCAAATGAAACAAAGATTGTTTTCGACAGAATAGACAAATGAATAAATAAAACTTGTTATGAAACTCACTCAACTATTGTATAAATATATTGATCGAAAATATAAAGAATAAATTCATTTTCTTTTGCTTTTTAATTTCCAAGCTTTGATTAATTAACAAATAATATCATGAGACAAAGAAATTTCTAGAATGAGAAACAACATCTTATATAATACTTTATCTACAATTAATCATACTTTAGCGAATACTCGTTGTTTTCACATTAAACTACAATAACTTGAACTTTTCTTGTTAAGTTCAATCAAAAGACTTCTTCAATATTGAATGAGATCTCATTCAAAAATCAATGTGCATCTTGAAAAGTCAGAAGTGATTCTTTACTATCTCGTTTTCTTTTGTTTAAGTTATTTGCAGATATATACTCACTTCATCAAAATTCATCTAATGTATTATAGCTATACGCTGTTTAATTAATATTGGTCGTCAGAAGTGAATTAAACTCGAGTTCATCGTCAATCGTTCATCCATTTTGGCTTTAATTTCAAAAAGGTCTCAATAAAGTCCTTTGTAGCTGAATTGATTTTCGCGAAATTTAATCATTTTTATCTTCTTTTCTTTCTTCGATCGTTTTGATGATCAATGAATATTCAACTGGCATTGATTTTGTAATCTGGTGATTTTAGAAATTAAAATTGTCGATGATTGAGTTAAAATTGATAGATACTAGTTGAGAAAATAGCTTTTTAATAATATAATTCAATGTCGCGAACTAGCTAATTTTTCTTATCTCCTTTAAACTTGTATAATACTTTTTATTATCGACTAAAATACACTTGTAAAAGTAAGTATAGTTCATGTTGTACCTCGGGATGATCATGATTAATCAATTATGCTGACAAACAAAAGTCATAAATGTATAAAATGTATACATAACATAAACTGTTATAAAAAACTGAGCTCGAAATGAACCGAAATTTTCGAGTTTGGTTCAGTTTATTTTCGCAAAAAAGGATAGTTCGATTAAAGTAGAAATGTTGAAAATCAATTGAAATTCCGTACTCCATCTATTTATACTCATCTACTTGACTACCCTTCGACAAGTGACTTGCTTTGATGTTATTCAAGGATGGATTATTCTATTTTGATAGACATTTTTTTGCCAGCATATAATAGACTCAAGACGAATCGAAGTTGTAAGATTTGAGTTCAGTTCGTTTTCGAGTTTCGATACGAAGAATAGATTAAAAGAAAGAAAAGAAATAATGGCTTTCTGGTGCAAATACGATCCGTTTATAAATATCTTCGCGATGGATCCGATCGATGATAAAACGATACTGTATTCTTCTCAAACTTATTCATTGTCGACACATTTGGTAGAACGTCGTTTTGACATCGATGAAAATTTTAGAGCAACCTCAAAAGAATGACATGCGAATTCTTAGGCTCACTATGAGTTGCGATTAAAATATATTTGTTCCAATAGAAATCATTATTGGGTTCATGTTCTTTCATCTACTATGACTACCCATATGGAAATTTTTGCTTTTGTAAGACATTTCTAAGTGGCTGAGAAAAGCTTACACTTCAATAAGCTGTTTTAAAGCGCTTATATTTACTTAACGCAAACTGCTGAAAGTCGTAACACTTAAAAATAAGCTGCTTAACGGAGCTTTCCAAATTGTTTTACAAATGCTGCAAAGTGCTTATCGGCAATATCGCTTAAAAGTGCTGTGATTTTTGCTATATTTAAGTCCTCTGTTTACATCACTTACGATAGAAATCGCTGAAAAAAAAACTGCGCTTTTTATTGTGTTTAAGCATTTTGCAGAGCTTAAAATAGAAAGCATTAAAAAATGCTGTGATTTTTTTCATATTTTCAAGCGTTACAATGCGATGTAACGTTTGATATTTCGTAGCAAACATTCATGCGAGAAGTTTGGATGGTTTCCTTAGTAAAATTTCTATTAATAGTTAATAATTATAGATCAATTATTATATGAAAATACTAAATATATAGTGTTCACATTATTTATTCGTACTTGCTTACAATATAATATAGTTACATCAGATTAGGATGATTTTTCTAAATTGAAAAATCGAATGAAAGATGTACAACTGTTGAACTAATGATAAAAAACGCATTCTCAATAATTTTTTTCTACTATGATAATACGTGTATTTGTTCCAGATATAATCATATCAATTTGACTTTCATCTCAGTAGAGCTACATACACATCACCCAGCAGTTTTCAGGTACAATCCGTAGAAAACAAAAATGAGAGGCTTTTAAATAGCATATCATGACCATGTATAGTAAGGGAATTAGTATTGGCGTCCGCCAGAATAAACTGTGATTTTTGAATTTTCTTGCGGCGGCCGCATACTTCGTGACTATACTAGAAAAATAATACGATGCTATACAGGGTTGCCAGATCAAAATCTTAGAAATCGGAATTTTTTTGCTTGAATTCGGAAAAATTGGGAAAAATATCTGGCTAATTCTGAAAAAAATTCGGAAAGTCGTTTTTAAGCTTTCACTGCCTGTAACCAAGATGAAAATTCTCTATCTAATGTCCAATCCTTTTTTAAAAACACCTTTCTTTTCTCTTTTTTTGGAATTTGAAATTGTTGTTGGTTGAATAGATTCTTGTTCTTCTACGCTCACGGTCATACTAATAGACGAATCATCTGATTTATCATCCATAATAACGTTCAGTTTATTCTGAAATATAGTTATGAAAATGTAAAACGACATTTATTTACATTTAGATTAAGGTTTTTAGAGATATGATTTATTTATATGACTTCTTTGAAAACTAAACATTGATTGAAGCTATTCTAACAAATCTTAGACGAGATGAGATTTGAAGAAAAAATTATCATATTAAATCTTCTCTTCTCTCCCTTCTCTTCTTATTTGTAAGAATAAAATCAATTATCCAATGATTATAAGAAAATAAACATAGCGCCATATGAAATCTATCAAAAATTATATGGAAAATTATAATGGAAAGGAAATTTAAAAAAAGTATTACAATTCGGAAAGAATCGGAAAAATTCAAGAATTCGGATAAATTCGGAAAGTCGGAAGGCAGTCGGAAAAACTTAGGAAATTCGGAAAATTCCGACTAATTCGGACGATCTGGCAACCCTGATGCCATAGTACGCAGTCAGATCCCAATGAACTTCGGAATCAATATTAAAATAATGCCTTCATGGCGTTAGTATGATACACTCTCTTCTAAATTGATATTTGGAATTTTTTTTTATCATAAACACAATAATGATACGAGGGTGGTGTTTTCTTGTTTTGTTCTAATGTAAATTTCACGATAAGATCATTATAGGTGTATCTCTGGCAAGCTTTTCTGGGTTCTAAAAGACTTATAAGAAAAGTGAAAGAGACGATTAAGTAGAGGATAGTTTTCTCTATTGCATTAAATGACAACGATACTTTGTCCTGTCAGAATTATATAACGTCTCATCTGATAATAATTTGTTATTCTGCCTATATTTCGGTACTTTGATTGTGTATCATGAACTTCATATTAAATTCAGATGCATCTTCACCTATCAGTTTAACATATCAATGAAACCTTAGAAATGTGTACGGTATGCTGGTCACCGAATGCAAATAATCGAAAAAAGTATCTGGAATTTTCGAAGTAGCTATCATATTTGAATTGAAAAGGCTCTTTGAAAGTATTAATGGGATGGTTCCGGTTCGGATTCAGGTCAGGGCCTAAACAATTTTGATCAACCGGGTCTGGATTCAGAAATTTTGAACTGAACGGTCTCTAATAGCTTGTATCTATCTGCAATGTATAATACATCATGTTGAAAATAACTATCTATCAATTCATATAAGGTAACTTTAATAAGATATTGTCATCATTTTGATTAGTGAACCGAATCTTGTTTTGATTGGCACATTAACTTCGATACACTACGAAAAAGTTAATTGAATATGTGTCAACTTTTAGACGAATCACGTTTCTTACTACACTTAAATTTTTTAGTGAAGACCAGCTCATATCATTAAAATAATCGAAGATAGAATCTGCACACAGTTAAATTCTAGTGACGATTCAAAAGTGGACAAATATAGAGATTGATATAGAAGTTCCAACTTTACTATCATACGATGTACCAAGAACAAAGATAAAATATTATGCATTGTATCCTTTGTATGATCGAGAGAATATCGACAATTGATTCAGACAGATTGACAGAATGAAATATTCGACTCCTGAAAAAATTCACATCACCCACTAATGCATTTCAAGATGAACACTTGCGTATGCTGTAGATAAGGATATTAATTACCACAGCAACATTTCGAATCAAAACTTTATTCTAATTTTTTTTTATACATGCTAATCATTGCTCCAGCATGGAGCATATCAGTTGCTTTATGTTAATTTAACTATAATGCTTATTTTAGTTAGAAAACTTTTGGTGTTGTTCACTTTCTACACGATTACAACGATTCATTCGCTACAATGTTGCTACCCAGGTCGATCATTAAGGATCACCGTAACAGTTCCGTAAACGGTTGCATAAGGACCATATTATTTAACCAGGATATTGGCTTGTCTTTGTTTCATTGTTTGTTCCCATCTCTTGTAAATGGACATCAAAAGAACAAAGGAAAGAAAGAAATTAAAATTCATCATTCATCTGACAGATTGACAGTGAAGTGATCAAGTGAGAAAGAAAAAAAGAAAACTAGTGATTGAACATTGAACAAAAAGTCTTATTTTTTCCCTCGTAGTCAGATACAGAAAAAGATGTTCATCTTCTTCAACCGCCTGAAAAACTGATTTAACACAAAAATCTTTACCTACTGTGTTATACATTTGCGAGTTCAAAAAGCAGTAAATAATAGTAATTGTTAATTCTCTTTTATTAAGCACATAATGTGTTTTGAGTGACATTCTCAAGAAGTTTTCTTGTTGTCCTACTTTGTAGATATAATAGTTAGTTCGAAATACGATGCTTTTATCGTTGGCTACGTAGTTCTCTTACTATTGATTTACATCACTTTTCTCAATTCGTTTATTCATTTTATAATTTTTGTGGGCTAGCTTTTCTATTTATCTTTTTCAAACAAACGTTCAATCGTTTTTTACATAGTGATTTTAAATATTTTTTAAGTACGGCTTGATTTATAATATTTTTGGTAAAACATCCGTTCGAAATCAGTTAAGTCATTTATATTTTGACTAATCATTGTCAGTCTTCATTTAATTTCCAATCATTTTATCTCGCTTTTCTCATTTTGTATAAAACATTTCAAGTGTCATTATGTATCCATTGCGTAATTTATTACGTAATCTTCTACATTTCTTGTAGTTTTGCTTCGCTTCGCTTAACGTCTTGCTAGGTTCTCTTTTTCTAAGTTGTTGTTTTTCTCTTCCAAAACAATTGTATATCTCTCTTTTCATTTGAAAACAAAAAAAATCATTTTTCTTATGCGTATGTAAAATTACTTTCAATTTTTCAGAAGAATCGATCTGTCTTATATTTAAGTTTTAGTCTATGTGCTACATTTAAGTTTAGTTGCATTTATTTCATTATAAGATTAACTTTTCAAGCTGGCAAAACTAATTAGATAAATGTACTTATTAGTGTCAGATCGTAGACAGGATGTTAGTTAATTATGTAGGAGAACTTTGCGAAGTTAGAAATTTTTTGAAAGAATATCAATGACGTGATATTTTCTCGAATTAGAAATTGTCGACTATGTAATTCAATTTGTACTTTTATATTATCTGAAAATCATTATTTTCTAACATTTAATGATCTATTGCTAATATATTCGGTTCAGTCGAAGCTTATGTAGTCAGTAACAAGTCATCACACTGAGTTTCTTAGTAATTAGGTGATCAACAACACTTTCGTTTTAATTGCATTAATCTCTGACAACTAGTTGTAAAATTATAATCGAAAAGTTATATTTCGAAAGGAAATATTATATTTTGGAATTCTTTGAATAATTTCTTTGGGTTCACTCGCTTGAAACACGTTTTATATGCTCTTGCTAGCATCGCTTAAAGGATTTTGAGAAATCTGTAATTACATAGAAAAAGTAATGAATTATTGAATGTGTCGACTTCGTTAGAATGATATGTAACAACATACGAAGTAAGCATGCACCGAACCCGAACGGTCGAGTTTTTTCCATGACTACGTAGTCATGAATAGACCCCGAGCCGTTCAGGTTCGGTGTATGTCTAATACGAAGCAAATATTAGGAAGATAATAGAGTAAGTCAGAACTTCCATAGTAACTAACTTTAATATTTTCTTAACAGCTTATAAGAAGAGATAATCTCTGAAGTCGAATCAAAGTCAATTGGCTAAAGATGATTCAGTTTAATCAGTATACTATTTTTAATCGTGAGAGTTGCTATCCCATATGGGTGAATCTATAGGTATCCAACCAGTTTTTGGAAAAAGTTTTTTTATTTACTTTTTTCGCTCTAGTTAGCTGGGTCGTGGTCTGTTAGCGTTCTCGCTCACGAAGAGCGACGAACACAGTTAACGTGTGTGTGTGTGTTTTATTCTCTCTGTTTATTCTGTTAGAAAACAAACGTTTATATAAGCACGCGAAAACAAAGACAA
>CAJNSZ010003484.1:0-11074 GCA_905329745.1 Rotaria sp. Silwood2
TTCTTTCTCTCTATACTCGATATTATCAGTTACCTCTTTTTACGTTGTTATTGTGATTCACATTGAGTGAAAACTAACAACTATATGCTGTATGTTGGATTTTGTTTTGATATGTGTACAGAGCAAGTAACAACGTGGAAATTAGGTGAAAAAAATAAAATTGATATTTTTTGCGCTAGATGAATAATGTAAAAGTGTACTTCCACTTATGACCAAATAAATAAATCGTAAGATTATCTTTAAAATTTTTGAATTTGTGAAGAAAATTTAGTCATTCATAAAAGAATAGTTCAGCAACATAATAGAAAAATTCGTTTTATTGCACAAGACAGATCGATTTTGTAAATAAATGACTCAGCTTTTTTGAAAGAAGAATTTGTTCTCTATTGATTGATTAATAAAATTTTTCTTCTAAGACTTTTTCAATAAATGAAAAAAACATTGGTTTTTTCTGATGATATTTTACAAATAGATACGTTTAAGAAAGTTAATGCACACGCTTTAGTATAGATCATTTTCCAATAAAATTTTCACACAACGCTCTTTCACATTTGAAACGACAACTGTGTATGTTCGAAGATGCACAAATACTTTAGGACTAAGATGAAGGGGTTAAAGTAACAATAGATTCAGAATCAGCGAGAGAAATCATATCCGACAATATTTGGTTTGATAGATTTTCAAAATTGAAATTCATTAATAGAAATTTAGAAAAACTATTCTCCATTAAAAACAATTTCAATTAAGGCTCTTTAAATAAATTATTCTTTTTTAAGTAGTATTTTTATGAAAAGAAAAACAATTTTGATAGAAAATAAATTCTATTCATGTGTAATATGAAAATTTCCCACTGTAGAATGGTTTATTTGAATGCAAAATCATGTTGCAGATATTTTAATTCGTCTTCTTTTTTTTATTTTGCTCTTTGAAATTTGGACCGATTCTAAATAGTTAATTAATCACTTTCAGATGATTAGATGGCAGAGTTGTCTTTCTAACTTGTGTAGCATGATCAAAGTAATGTAAAACACTTTGCTAATCGCGTTTTATTTTGTAGATGATGCCCAGTTAGTTCAAATCTTGTGTACTTTCATATTGATTTTATGAATCATGAGCTCCTTGCTGATTATAATTCTGATTAAAATAGATCATTTCAAAATTTACATAAGATTTTTGTAGATGACCTGTTATACCACCAAAAATGAACAACGGCAATTGCATGATAAGAGATTTTATTATGACAATTATTGTCAGTTGCCTTTTGTTAACAACTGACACAAAATAATCTGTTTCTTTTACGTTTTTTTTCGTTTCAATTGTAATATGGACCAGTGGAAGAAAATATATGAATATTTAACTTGAACAGCCTTTTTTACTCTTATATTTGTTGCTTAAAAAAAGAAAAGTATATTAAAAAACAAATCGTGCCATGTTTTTTTCAATTATGTTTTATCTTAGTTCAAGATAAAAAAAACACAAATATATTTAATAGTTATTATATTTTAAGTATGGTGATCATAAAACTGTTTATGGGTGTGGGTGTGTAAGTTTGGGTGTGTGGGTGTGGGTGGGTGTGGAGTGTGGGTGTGGAGTGCGGGTGTGGTAAATTTACCAGGACACCATTACTCTCAATAACCCACACCCCATTCGACATCATCTGGTACAATGCTGAACAAAAAGTTTGATGAATCAGCAGCTTCCTAAACTTTTTTGTCTTTCAAGTATTAAACTATCAATTCAGTCTTACCTAAACATGGAGTGTCCTCAATGTATAAATATTTAACACTTGAAATCATATGTATGAAACTTTTTTTTTGAAAAACTTTTCGAAGAAATTTGTTGCTGATAAATATGCATCGTTATACATTTAGAGGAGACCATGATGCATATAAAAATGAAAAATGAATGAGAAAAGAGAAAATTGATGTTGCACAAGAACAGAAAAAAAGTAAAGCGTGACAACTTGACTATTACCTGGTCTATTTACGTTGTGAGAGAAAATATATTTTGTATTTATACGTATACATATTGCAAATTAGAAAAATAACAGTCACTTCCTTTCAATAATATGTTAGTCATATAGACGATCGATGAATACAGTCCATCATCCTCACTCTTTCTACTTGTCCCATTTTAAATGGTGAGTAGAGTCATATGAAGAAACGACAGTAATTTCTTCTTTCTCTCTTGCTTATTCATTGTCACTTAAGCAAGAATAGATGTTTTTTTGCTATCCGACTCCTCTACAGTTCGACTTCGTCAGCAACTCTTATCTAGTACTATTTTTAAGGCGTAAATTGTTTTTAGGTTTTTTAAATTTTGAAGAAATTCTCTTCCTATATATAATAGTTTATTTAATAATATTTATTTAATTAAATAACAATGAAAATAATTTAACTAACATAATATAGAATTAATTTAAAATAACAATCTGGCTTGTTCGAATGCTCCTCCTTTTCCTCTTTTTTTTGGAAAAGGCTCGTTCTTCTCCTCACTTTCGTGATGACCTCCTCTTTGTCTTCCTTTTTGATATGTTTATTACGAAACTCAGCAGTAACGAAACCCAGGGATGAATACTAGAATCCAGAATCCTCTAAAGTTTCAGGATTCTCTTGGATTCCGTAGAATTCTCTAGGATTCCATAGAATTCTTCAGGATTCCATGAAATCCCCTTAGATTTCCAAGAACTTCTACGGGTTCCCAATAAGCACCTAAGAGGCTATAAAGAGTAGCCATTTGTGTGACAACAGTTTTCCATGTTAGTATCCATTTTCCTTTTTTTCTTCGTTTGTGACCATCGATATATGTGGGGTGTGGGTGGGTGTGCGGTTTGGGGGGGGGGGGTATGGATGTGAGTGTAGCCCAATGAAGAGAAGACCCACATCCACACCCTCAAAAATCGATCTTGGTCCAGGAACCTGCAAATCGCATGAAATTTTTAGGATTTGTTGGAGCTATATTGGATAAGCTAAGGTATAAATTTCAGCACTATAACATGATTTTTTTGGGAGATATTCACAAAAAAAGGATCGAAAATAGCTCATTTGGCCACCAAAACTTTTGTGTTGGTCTTCACTCTATATGCTTCATTTATTGTTTGTTTGAAAGAGCATGCCACGATGCAGGGTATAACAGAGCGCTTTTTTGTAAATTCTTACCTTCTGTAGGAGTATCAAGGATAAAAAATTCAATGTCTCGAAAAATTCTCAAGAAATAACGCTCTGATTATACGGAAACTTTTTTATATAATGGTAATAAAGCTTAGTTCAAAAAGAGAGCTTTGTCATGTCCTGCATCTTTATGTGCTATTTCAAACGAAAAAAGCCATTGATTACAGTGAAGCTCGTTTAAGAGCTCTGGGATGCACAATCTAAAACCATAGACTGAGAAAAAGCAAAAATGTTTTCCCGATTTTGCTAGAAAATGCGTATTCTTCAAGCAGAAAATGACGGAAATTTGTGGAAAAAAATAAGGTGCCAAATTAAAAGTCATATCATTTATGGAAGACCGAACAGCAGATTATCTTCTCATGCATTCATCTCAATTTTCTTGTTTTCGATGAAAATTGATTTTGTTTTGGAGGGGAAGGAGCTCAAGACTTCAAGGTTCTATCGGATTTCTCTGGATTCCTTAGAACTCCGAAGATTTCCTTCGGATTCCAAAGAATTCCCTAGGATTTCGGCAGATTCCAAAATTTCAAGATTCCGCTATACACTCTTTGGACAATACTGATCAAAATAGAACTGACGGATGTTGGGATGTAGTTGGTTTTCTGTATGACCACAAGCCAAAATCATCCTGTAGGATTCAGTCGAATTTGATTGAATTCAACCGAATTCTGTTTGAAGTTCACGGAAGTCGAGAACAAGATTGTGTTTGCCGTATACTATGGTGTGGATGTCAGTGTGGGTTCTCTCTTTTATAGCTACTCTATTCTCCATACTCACAGCCACACTCTGATAGCATCACTTAGCGAATTCGTATTTAAGTAATAACCGTGTAGATAAAAAAGCACATTGTTTGTGGTTGAAACGCAAGGGATGATGATTGGAAAAACCGAATTGAGGGCCACTTGCATGCACAAATAACATCATTTTGCTTCTACAGTTATTATAAAAACAAAAACTAGACAACAAGAAGAGTTAACAACCCTTGGAATCTTCTTTCCTTTTTTAAAGTATCAATGCTGAATTTCTTCGCTATGGTTGAAGTATGTGTCTGACCTACAGTCCTATAGCAAACAACTCTTTACCTTGAATGAAAATCGCAAAATATGCATGAGTACAGTAGTGCTATGAACACCTTAAATCCAGATCTTTTATGCAATAAGTAGTAGCTCCAATAGTATTCATCTACTAATGAGATGTTCAGTGAGACTCCAATCAAATGAGGTTCTTTGGTTCCGATTCGCACTCGATTACTTACTGTAATTGATTATTATTTTGGCTGAGCAGTGTTTAACTTCACTGGTATTCTCTTCAAGAGTGGCTAAAGATTCATTGATTGAGGTCGATACTTTCTATACACATTAAAAAATACATAAAATCTTCATATTTTTCTGAACAAAAGTGAGCTGAAAAGAGCATTTTCAAAGTAGTAAATCGGTTACACACCTGTCTCTACAGGGCTGTAGATTTTCTTAGGCGGGCCTCTCTGAGTCATTGGTTAAGGAATGATTAGTAGGAAATGTAGAATTATTTTGAACCGGTCATGAAGTTTTGGTTAAGAATCATTCTCAGCTGAATATAGACTTTCCAGTAAATTCTATGCAATTTTGGTTTGAGCAATGAAGTCACTCTCAAACTGTAAATATAGAATGTAGAACTTGAGATCGTTCTATATAAAAAGGAAAATTACTGAGGAAGAACAAGAATCGTCGAACTAGTTTGTAACGAGATTGATGTGTGGATTTAATTCAATAGTAGCTGTGCAAAAGGAATCGCTTTTTCTGGCTATCTTATGATGTTTTTGTTCAAGATGATGGATGAATTCAAAGCTTTTGAGTTTCAAAAGAATGTTCTGCAAATCAATATGCTAACGGTAGCAGTAGTACTCATAATTGAAATGCATGCAAGTGAAATTGGAATATTTCCAATTTTATAACCTTTCAAGAGATTTAGCGGAAGCACAGCTCAATTCTAAGCTTTTGGGCACCTATTCCGTTTTCTTGAATTGTGTGGGACACTGATCGAAACTGCTTTAGTCTATTTGATTTTTGCTGTTCGTGTCAATTGATTCAGAACCAAGAGGCATTATCCAGTTCTATATTTTGCTATTATATATGAAAAAGGCTTGTGGAAATTTGTGTTACATTGGTAAACCCTATCTTGATAAGAATATGACAATCTTTATTCAAGGTGAGGGAAATATTCTCATGAGGATTTTGAGAGATGGCTCTTGCAGTGTGATGATACGGGCTTCTATTGGAAGCAAACACATAGCAATAAGAATTTAAGGATCAAGAATAGTCATGACGACTGACTTGAAGCTAGATTTATAGTTTCAGACGGAGAAGACTTTGCAGAAAGATGTGAAGGAAATGTGACTTGCTGTGCGAGAATACCGGAAACATTATCGATTGAACAACTATGACGCGAGTAGACCAACAGATCTGTCTTAAAGTACAGCAATATTTTTATATGTTTCAAAAAAGCGTCAGTAAATCCATATGATAGGCGTCATCTATATATTAATTATTACATGAGTCTTTATTGGAAATGTGCCGAACCAAAAATATAATTAGGTGTTTGCTGCTTATGAGAATATTTATTCGCATAGGTCATATCTATCGAAGGATAATACGTGATTTATTTGTTCAGATAATTCGAACAAGAAGAATTTCAGGATGCTTCAAATGTTAAATAAAGACCTCATACAAGCATTTTCCAATGACTTCCAGTGGCCTATGAGAAAACCATTGCCAGAATTGAGACCGTGAGAAATATAGAAAGAACATTTTTATAGGTTTCCTCGGTACTACTAAAAGATGTTCTGAAGAAGAAAATAAAACACTGCTATAAATTATAAACGATCGTGCATGAAATCGAGCACTTTGGTCTGAGAGACCCGTAGAATCACCGTTGACCGACTGCGAGCTGTGTTCTAGGGTTCGTTTTAGAAAATCTCAACAGAAAATAGAGAGGTCCAAGCTTTTGACAAAAATGGTCGTTACTGACAATATTATGAGCAAATTTTTCTATGTGGGTTTGTGTTAAGCAATAATTCTCAAAGCAGAATGTACCAAGCGATAACAAATGATGATTAGATTGAATTCAGTCGAGGGTCAAGCGAGTCCTGGCGACGAGCGTTTACTTGTTGTTATAAGCGCTTATCACAGTGATCCAACCCTGATGGAGGTAGTTGTTGGGTTTTTGTTTGATGCAATTAACAAATGATTAGGTTTCTTCGTTATTTACTTCATATGTTGTTGGTTGATTGTTCTTTTTAAAATATGTCTTGATAATGACAGTTGATCTGTCGAATCGTCGACGTAATAATTGAAAATAAAAAGTAATTTCATACTTCTATGATCAAAATTACTAAGTATAAAAAAGATAAATAATGAATAAATTAAGTTTAAAAGCTACTGTTAACTTAATCATTTTTATTCTCAAATTATTACCTATAAGAAAACATAATTATTTATTTATTTATTTATTTATCTTCATGTTCATTTTGCCTGTTCCAGATAAAAAAAAATTTGTTCAAGATAACACATACATTCAAGTCTTCTCTAGCAAAACGGATACTCTGTGAATATGAGTGAGAACGTTGAATCAAGTTTTCGACGTGTAAATTCTCGATTACTAATAAATAATTCCTTCGACTTGACAGAACATGGCCCTATCATCGGTTATGCTCAGGAGCCACTTCTTCCACTTCGTGAAGCATGCGAGCCGTTGCTTCACATTCTTCCGGATATACAAAGGTATGTTTCGATTGCTTTACAACATACTCCAGCTGTTCCGGCCAATGGTCTGACTTCTGAAGAATCAGCTTCGATTCGTCTCTACACGAAGCAGTGGCCTGATGGAAGGAGTAGTCTCTATTCTATTCTCAATAATACTCTCAGAACAGCTGACCACAACAACTTGAAACCATGGTTCAGATACCTCAAACTTTTTCTCACGGCTCTGGTCAAAATACCATGTGCGTCTCCGCAAGTCGTATGGCGTGGAGTGCGAAATAATATCAGTGACGAATTTCCAAGTGGAGCTCTAGTGACATGGTGGGCTTTCTCATCATGCACAACATCGCTCACTGTATTGGAGAGTGATCTATATTTGGGAAATACGGGCGCAAGAACTCTCTTTTCCATCGAAGTCTTTAATGCCAGAAATATACGAGGTCATTCATACTTTGCTGATGAGGATGAAATGCTAATGCTTCCGGGAACGTATATGCAAGTGCAATCACAATTGAATCAAGCATCTGATCTCTACATCATTCATTTGAAACAGCAAATACCGAACGAAATGCTGCTTGAGCCTCCATTCGAAAGTATTTTGAACGTGTTCAATGATTTATTTTGAATTTAAGTATTTCTATTTTCAGATGCATTGGATGACGCGACTATTTTGAAAATTAAGTAAGTCTCACTTTTTCTTTGTGCAACTTTGCTTTTTTATGAGACTGTTTCTTCACATTTTTAGACGTCGATGGTATCGGAAGAAGAGATTCTTTCTTCCAATTTGCTTATCGACGTCTGTATTCATCATTGTGTCAATCATTTTCGGCTTTGTTTTCGGTGCAAGATTGACCAGCAGTACCATCAGTACCAACGCTAACATGCCAAGTATGCCTTTTGACGCCTTTTTGAATTGAAAAGCAAAGAGCGTTTAATGTCGCAAGCCCTGGTCGTAATTTTTCATATGCGTTAAAAGATATTACTTCTCCCAGATTCACAAAAATTATAAGACTTCCGTCTTCGA
The DNA here is from genome assembly GCA_905329745.1 of Rotaria sp. Silwood2. Taxonomy (NCBI): domain Eukaryota; kingdom Metazoa; phylum Rotifera; class Eurotatoria; order Philodinida; family Philodinidae; genus Rotaria; species Rotaria sp. Silwood2. Next base: position 7,932 of record CAJNSZ010003484.1, read on the forward strand.
TCCTTCCTCGAATAACCACATAACATCTTTTCAAACTTCGTTCTATTTGTAGCTAAAGATCCATTTAGCACAAATCATACTTGGAATCGATAAAGAAGTATCGGTTAAATATTTCATTCAATTTCAAGCAATGTCTGATTTTAAAAAATCGGAAGCATTTTCTTGTAGAATGCACAAACCAATTGACAATCGTATATTTTCGACTCGAAGTTGTTTTCCATTTGAAGACACTTCATTCAAATAGTAATGTAGAAAATCAAGAAATGGAACTTTTCTATAGAAGGAGGAAGCTTTTTGAGTTGGGATGATTTTTCATAAAATTTGAAGAGAGACTTTTGAGGATGAGTGAAAAGGTCTAGTATCAAAGGCGGTTGTGGAATCTTTCCTTTTCTTTCTTCTTCTCAAAGAAGATTGGAAGTAGGAAGAATTTTCTTTCAAAAAAGAAAGTGAAAATGTTAACTAGTTATCCGGAAAGTCCGTGCAACTCGTGTTCTATGAAACCATGCGCTAACAAGTGTTGCATTTATTCAATGTGGTAGCCTTCGCTAGTAACCACACATGGCCAACGGTTACACAAACTGCTTATGCCATGAGAAACATTACATAAATGCAGCACTTGTTATCGTAAATTTTCATGAAATATGAGTTGCACCGACTTTCCGAAAAACTCATTAACTCAAAAAGCTGTGAGCTGAAACTACTGGGAAAGTATGAATGAAAAAAAGCTTGGTTTCCGATTACATTTTCTAAAACTCTCTTGATGCTTTCATTGGTTAACATTTCTATGACTTCTTTTGTCTGCGAAAACTGCTGTAAAATCTATGAGATCTAATTAGCCCTGATTTTTCTTCTTAGATCTCCACTTTAAAGTATTCTTTAAGGAAAAGAATAAAAATACTGCTATTGGCAAGATTAAAAAAGTTTGAACAACGAATACATTCAAATTTTGCTTTCTTTTGCACTTCTCTGTGTTTTCATGATGGAGTAGCGCAAGAGATGCTGCTCACTTCCTTCGAGAAGACAATAGATACAAAACACAGTTGTTTAAATTTCCCTCCCTTTCCTTATAGAAATGGCTAGCTATCATGGTTTGAATCAGGCAGGATTCGATTAATTTTCATTCAATCTACATATCATGTTTCAACGTCGTTCGGCTACTGAGATTCGTTAGAAACTAAATGCATTCATTTAAGTAGTGACCATCAGCGATTCGATGATGACTAGGTCTAAAGTTTTAATACAGACTTATAGTCTGTATTAAAACTTTAATGAGTAGAACAATATTTTCTCAAACATTTCAATGAACGAAGTCTGCAGCTTCACGAAAAAAGTTTCTGAGTGTGTGTTTTGGTATGAGTCTTGTCAGATTCGGCTCTGATATACAACACCCACACCCTTAAACATGTCAGTTGATACCTTCAACATCCCAGTTTATGCGCTTAGCAATCCAAGAATTGCTTTCATCATTTCGGATGATGGCCACTTCACCATATTTGATTCTTTAATCATCGCAGTTCATCATTCTAACATTTGAGTTCATACCTTTCGCATGGAAGTTATTATCTCTAGCATCCCAGTTCATCACTTGAGCATGCCAGTTTATGTCATGAGCATCCTAGTTCACTCTTCAGCGTCACAGTCGATCTATCTAGCATTTCAGTTTAGGCTCTAAGTATTCCAGTCGATGCATTTAGCATGGCTGATCATCATTTTAGCATCCTAGTGGATGGCGTCAACATCTCAGTTAGACTCTCTGAAAATCCCTTTGGATACTCTTAGAATCCTCTTCAGCTTGTCGTCGGACTTTTGTAATTTCTTTTCAAGAGCTGCTAGAGGTTTCTCAAGATCGCTGTGAGTATTTTTGTATCCCATTTCGATCCTTTCAGCATGATCTTAAGCTTATGCTAGGATTACCGCCATACCCTAGTTGCATGTACTTGGCAGCACTATCGAGAATCGTTCGAGATCCTTTTGGTATGAACTTTAGATCCTCTTAGCATCCTCATTATATCGTTTCACTATCTAATTGAGATCTTCTTAGGATTCATATAATATCTGATTAGCATTTACTCGAGAATTATCTTGCTGTCCCGTAGAGATCTTAGGATCTTGTTGACACTCTCTTAATATCCTCTTTAGGTTCTCTATGAATTCCTGCACAATATCCTTTAAGAATTTACTTGTGATTGCATTAGCATTTTATGGAAATTCTGTAAGCATGCAGTCAGGATTCGCTCAGGATATTCTGGAAATCATATTAGAATCGGCATAATATCCTTTCTAGCCTTTTATTTTTCATTTTCAAGGCTGTTCTCGAGAAGTCGTATGAGTGCTAGAAACCTGTTGTCCTCTGATTCTTCCCGTAAAACCTTTCTTTCAATATCACAAAAATAAATTCTTTGTTAGAACGTGAAAAAACTCGTCGGAAACCCTCCTACTAGCTTCTCAATCGATTCCTGTGATTTCCGTTGACAGTATATTTTAAGATAGTTAGTTGAAGACCTTATTCTGATCTACGTAAAAGTCTCGAGTAGAGTCCTTTTGAGACAAAAATTCTTAGGAAGAACTTCAGTAAACTTCTTGCAACTTGGATTCTCCCTGGATTCATCTACGATGATCCATCAAGGAATGACCAAATTGTTCACGTACCCTATTGTTGTAGCGGGATTTTCTGTACTCCCGAATATGAAACATCAGCAGGTTTCAGAAATTCTATCTCCTACAAGGATCTTTATCAAGGTTAAGACGAAGCTTTACCAAATTCTCATCGAAGAATAAGAATGTCTCATTTGTACCACTTCCCCTCGCCAAGCGCGTGAGAGGGAGAGAGACTTCTTTGACAACGACAACGACAATGATAATTTCTTTTTGTTCTTCTTGTTCTTTACAGTCATACTTGATATTTCTACGATGGTCGATGGGCACACACTGTAAAAAAAAGGATGAAATAATAAACGCTTTAAGGGTTTATGAAGGAGCAACGTATAATAAATCCTTTTGCGACCGTATGTTAAAATTTTTATAAACCGTTCCGAAGGTTATATGAAAGGGTTTATGATACACATAATCCTACGATTACATTGTTGAATAAAGGAAAATCAAAACAAAAAAGATAATTCATTGTAAGTCAAAATAATATTCTT